>JAQGCP010000314.1:0-18224 GCA_034699885.1 Acrobeloides thornei
ACCCATCCTCGGACATGGGTTAGTTAAACCCGGGTTAAAGGCTAAACTCGGGTTAGTATAAAAGATGAGAATCACAAGTTTGGGTTAACTATTCTAAACCCGGGTTAACTAGGCTCTTAACCTGGGTTAACGAAATCCAGGTTAAGGTCTTAACCCGGGTTTAGAATGAAGGATGAGAATACGGGTTAACACGACTTAACCCGAGTTTAGCTTCTTAACCCGGGTTAACATCCTTAACCTAAAGATGAGAATAAGGCCCCAGGTTCAGAGCAAAAATGCCAATTTTTTTACCGAATGACGATACTAATTTTAATTTTTTAGGTTTATTTTTTGGAGGCGATGGCGATGATCCTTGGATAGGACTTCATTATGTAAATAATCAATGGGTCTACACGGATGGCACCGCTTTTGATTACGCGCCACCTAATTCGTTACCAAATGATTATGCTACTAATCAGTGTGCTGATACCCATACTAATGCATACTGGAATGTAGACTGTTCTTTGTTATTAGACAGAGTATGTAAGGTTGCGCCATCGTCTTCAGTTAAACCTTCTACTATTACACCTCCTACCGGAGTATGCCCAAGTGGATATCTCTATTTTTCTGGCACTGGATATTGCTATGTAAATTTTGAAAAAACTTTATATTAAAAACTCATTTATTTTAGAGTCATATTCTACAAACTGCAAATTGGAGCAATTCCGAAATTTATT
The DNA here is from genome assembly GCA_034699885.1 of Acrobeloides thornei. Taxonomy (NCBI): domain Eukaryota; kingdom Metazoa; phylum Nematoda; class Chromadorea; order Rhabditida; family Cephalobidae; genus Acrobeloides; species Acrobeloides thornei. The sequence continues at coordinate 717 of JAQGCP010000314.1, forward strand.
GCACAAACAACGGCGGTCATTTGGCTTCAATCCACAGTTCTACAGAAGACGATTTTATAAGGAGTAAGGTTTAATAAATTAAAATTGATATTTTAAGCATATCTTCTTATATTGGCTTGATCCAAATGAAGCTTTTTACATGAATTTTGGGCCCGAAATGTTTTTGCTAAAAACGACCTCTATAGGGGTAATTGTGTGCAGGAAAAAAATCGATTGCGCGCATTCCCGAAGCGTGAAAACACTTCTCTGACCCTGATTCAGGGAAATGGATCGGTTATTGAAGCGAAAATGAACTAAAATTCGAATTTTCGCCGAAAAACCGGCTATCTAGGGGTTTTTCTAGGCGAGAAATCGATTGTGCGCATTTTCAAGGCATGAAAAAATTTCCCTGACACTGATTTAAGCGATTTTCATCATAAAAACTTTTTTGGGAGTATACCCTTAGTAGGAGTACCTTCCAGTGGTCAAAGTCAAAAAATTCATTCAGATTAGAGCATTTAAAAGGCTTTCTGAATATTTGTACTTGGTTTGAAAAGAATTTTTTTCATCAACAAGCATTGGTGGTGCAGTGAAAACGAAGCGGCTTAGTGGCCACAAGGTCGTGGGTTCGAATCCCGCTTGGAGCCAAGTTTTTTTGCACAAAGTAAAAATCGAAAAATTTTGCAACTTTATGACCCTATAGCTCAAGATTTTGATCTTGAAAATGGGCATTTTTAGCGTTTTCGAGGTCTCGAAGCAATCTCTATCTCGAAAATCTTGATCTCGATCTCATTCTTGTATTTCGATCTCGAATTTTTGGGTTTCGATGTCGAATCAAAAATCTCTATCTCGTCAACCCTATTCATAATTTTTCGCCAAAAATCGTCTTTTTCTGAGCATTTTAAACTGTCAATTTCAAAATTCTCGCATGCGTTTCTTTTTTTCTGACGTCAGGATTTTAATAAAATCAATGTTTTCTACAAAAAATATCTCGAATAAAAATCCAGAATCTTCTTCTACAAATTTTACCATTTTTCCACTAAAAATAGCTTTTTAGATTTATTTGATGGAAGCTATGATCCTTGGATAGGACTTCATTATGTAAATAATCAATGGGTCTACACGGATGGCACTGCTTATGACTACATGCCAGATAATTCGTTACCAAATGATTATGCTACTAATCCATGTGCTGATATGCATCAGGCTGGATATTTTAATAATGTGGGCTGTAATGAATTTTCATTAACAAGTGTGTGTAAGGTTGCACCATCGTCTAACAAGAAAATTTGAAATTTCACGCTTAAAATGAACATGGTTGTTAGTGTTATAAATTTTTTTTGAAAAATTTTAATTCAAAAATTTAAATTGTTTGTAAAATAAATATTTTTGATTTTATGAATTTTTTAATCTGTTCTTTAAAGGACCAGTTCACCCAGAAAAAAGTCGCCATTTTTTATTATATTCGCAAAGTTCAAGAAAAAAATCGAAAAAAGGAGCATTTTTCGATTTTACAGTAAACTAGCCCGCCTTAAGCTTAGCGTACCGATATTAAACCGATTTTGCAGATGAGGACGTCGCACACGTCGACATTAAAGACGCTGACGTCATAGATGTCGATGTTAAAGACTCCGACATTACAGACTTTGACTTTACAGACGCCGAAAACACAGACGTCGATGTTACAGTCGTCACCGATGGCGATATTACAGACGATTACGTTGCAAGCGGTATCTTGTGGAGCATTTTGTGGAAAATTGAATTCTTGACCCCTTTGGGGGATACACTCTTTTTTAAACCCCTTTGGTAGGTGTACCCCATGAGAACAAAATTGAAAAATTCTTTGGGATTAGTGATCCCCATAGTCGAAAACTCCCGAGTACAAAAAATTAGCCGATTTGGAGCCATTTTTGAAATTCGTATATTTTTCAATTTTAGATGGTAAACCCCTATTTTTTAATTTTTACAAAAAATTTTGTTAAAAATAATATCGCCATCGTGTTCCCCATAGTCGAAAACCTCCAAGTATAAAAAATCAGCGCCGGAATCGTTAAAATAGTCGAGAAACGGCGCGTATTTGAAAAAAAGACTTAAAAATTGAAAACATTGAATTTTTTAAGGGGTATCCCAATTTTTTTGTTTCCTGCCCTCCTACTCCCTATCTACTAACTTTTAAAAAAGACCGCATGTCAATCTGATTTACTGTTCCTGAGATCTCGTGGTGTCATACGGACGTACGTACGGATAGACACAAAAACCGGTTTTTTATATTTATGATTCTAAATCGCTAATGGCTTCGAGATAATTGCATGTGAAGTTTCGACTGTGTATTACAACTCACGTTGGTCAAAAATAATGCCAAAAATTGAGGAAAGTGAAAAACTTGGTGTTTAAACAAAATTAAAATTCGTATATTAGGTCGGTGAACAAGTTCGGTACCTATTTTGGTAGTTTGAAATTATCTCAGACAAATTGCATTCGTTTTTGATAAAAAATTTTTTAAATATTCCTCATGCGAATACAGATCAGTATCCGTAAACAAAAATTGAATTTAAAACAAAATAAAAGTTATAACGCAAATATAAGAAAACGTGCGGTTTTAAGTGGTTTTGGACCCAGTATTTATCGGTCTTAAAGGGGGAGTAAACTTTACAGCAGCATCTCGAAGAGTGCATTTTCAACTTCAAAGTGTTATATCTCCTCAACCATAAAAGATTTTTGGTCGGGGGTCTTTTTTAAAAATATTCTACGCATCATGATAAATATTTTTTTAAAAGACCCCAACCAAAAATCTTTTATGGTTGAGGAGATATAACACTTTGAAGTTGAAGATGCACTCTTCGAGATGCTGCTGTAAAGTTTACTCCCCCTTTAACAGTTTCAAAAATTGTTTAATATTTTGAAAGAGCATGTTCAAAAACGGTGATCATCGAACAATCATCTAAAAATATTTTTTAGTTCCATGGCTGAGACGATTTCAATTTTCATATTTTTTCGCTTTAAGGACATAATTGCTTCACATAATTATAACGGAACCCTATTTTTGGAGTCCCGGACCTCCGGGGCGAATCATGGGCTGGAAACATTTTATACAGATAGAGGAGGGCCGAAAACGGTATTCTAAGCGAAATTTGCGCGGGCAAGCCTCAAAGATAAAAAATATCGACTCGGAGCTCCAAGGATGCGAAACGAAAATGAACAGATTCTAGCCGATTTGGAAAAATGCAAAACGAAATGAAAATACTTCGAGCTGAGTTGGAGTGCCCAAAATGAAAAAGAGCCGACGCTGAAGTAGTCCAAAACGATGCTAATATGGCTCGAAACGAGATGGAAAATATGTTAATTTTATATAAATGATATAAATAAAAAATATATTTTTGCAAAAAGTAAGTGAACTTACTTGAAATATTTGGTGGTATTGAGCATTTTCAGAGGATATTGGTGGTATTGAGTATATTATGGAGTATTGAGCATTTTCAGAGACTAATACCTTTTTATGGACAGCGCCGTTTGTTATGATCGTATCTCAAAATGCAGACAAGAGGCGTAGCATTAAAGTTACAGAGCGATTTTTTTGGACGCTGAAGATAAATTTTTTGTTAGCCCCCAAAAAGCGTAAAAAATGCCCAAAATTTATAGTTGTTGACAGAAAAACCCCATTTTTCGACACCAAAAAGAAAAATCGCTCTGTAATTTTGTTTTCTAGCCTGCCAGCAATCTTTTGAGCCCTCGATTTCAAAAAATGGTTGGTACCTTAAAAAGTTATTAGCCTCTGAAGTTTGCTCAAAAGTCAAAAATTCAAACAAAGTTAAAAATTCAAGAAAAAGTTTTTCAGAAAATTTTCTTGTAAAATCATAGATTAAAAGCAGTAGAATATTGTAGAAAAATTATTCGATTTCATTTAGTTTTCGCCGAGATATGGCAATTTTTAGTCACCTATCGAAAACGACACTTTTTCAAGACTTTGAAAATTTTTTGAAAAGTTAAACTTTTTTGCACGCTCATGGATTGCTGTGAGTTCTTTCATAAAATATTATTAGCACTTAATACGTTTTTAAGCGTTTTCCATTTTTGTGCGCCGTGTTAAAATGAATGTGATTTAATGTCGAAAATTATTAATCTAAAAATTTAAATTTGTTCTAAAATAAATATTTTTGTTTACATGTGTTCATTATCTTTTCTTTAAATTTGAATCTTAATGTCCAGAGTCAGACGCAAAAATTGGACGAAAATTTTGAAAACGGCGCAGCGGTAGCATTGAGTGGACTCCAGTTAAAAATCAGCTGAGTGGAGGTCGGCGCACGTCGGCCACACTTTGAAAAGTATGTGTTAAAAGAGGAAACTCGATCCTACGAAATGAAGTTAGAGTGCTGACAAAACAGCATCAAGCCAGTTGAAAAAGTACGAGAAACGCGACGAACGGCCGGGACTCTTTGGAGGAATGGAAAAGTGAGCGAAGAGCCGCTGTAGCAAAGCAACAACACAAAATAATGGTGAAGGAGAAGAACGTTTGCACGGTTTTTGTTCAATATATTCAATTTTTACTGGTTTATCGATAATGGAATTTTCCAATTATTCGATTTGTTAAAGTTTTAATTTATTTTATCCGGCTGAAATTTTTGTGGGTCTATTTAATTTTTCATCACGTTCAAAATCGATTTTTGAGATAGTCTCTAGAAGAAAGATCAGAAACCATAAAAATTTTATTCAGTGATGGGGGCTACAATTATTCGTTTTTTGAAAAAATTTTATTTTTGGTTATAAACTCTGTAAGCATGGCACCAGGCCCGTATTTAAGGGGCAATCCCCCTGTCGTCGAAAAAATGAAAAAATTTTCCTAATGGTCCTCCTTATGTTTTTGCTCATAATTTTTGTTCATCATTTGTTCACATTTTTTCCCCAAACGAATCAGTTTTCAAAAAAAAATTTCGATATGGCTTGGGGACAAATTTTCTCCGTACCCTTTTTTTCTGGAATCTTTTTTTCCCCGTGACCATTTTTTCCTCAATTTTAGTTGTAATATCCTGCCTTATTGGTAATTTCGGCAATAGGAACGAATGCACCGCACACAAAAAAGAGGAACGAGCGCACAGCTTTTTGTTTTTGAAATAATTCAAAATTGACTTGGCGAATTCCGATAATTTTGGTGTCATTTTAAAGCTGGCAATCGTAGCCATCCAACGACGCCAAGATCATGGCATATCTCTTTATGGTTGCTGAGATAATTGATAAAATGTGAAAAATGTCGATTTTCGGACAAAAATTCTAAAAAATCGACATTTTTTACTTCTTATCAAATACCTCAGCAACCATAAAGAGATATGCCATGATCTTGGTGTCGTTGGATTGCTACGATTGCCAGCTTCAAAATGACACCAAAATCATCGGAATTCGCCACGTCAATTTTGAATTATTTCAAAAGCAAAAATGTGCGCTCGATCCTCAAAAAAGTGTGCGGTGCATTCGTTCCTATTGCCTAAATAAGCAAAGTTTAAACAGGCAATTTTTTTGTTTGCTGTTGCGTCAGGTGTTATATATAAAAGTTACTCGAAAGAGGCACTTGAATAAAATTCAAAATTCCCACCAAAACGATGTTGACACAATTTTCTCAATTTTTAAAAACGCGACGGAAATTTATTTTCATGAAACTACGGAAACTTGTTTTCAAAAAACCCCATTCTTGAAATGTAAAACTAAAAATAAATTCGGAGCTATAGGGGACTACATACGTGAAAAATTTTTCAAAAAATTTTTTTTGGAAATGATTCCTCTAGGAGTAAAAACATGCGGGATATCCGAATTTGACATTTTCTTGCCTTGCCTTCACCGAAAAGGTGAAGGCAAGTGACTTGCCTTCACCTTTTCGGATTTTTTGTACGCCGTGCCTTTATATCAATTCAATTTTTCTTTATTAAATTGATTTTATGTTTAAAAAATCGCCATATCGATTTTTGAACTTTTTTAATCGATTTTTTTCTTTCACTTTTTGAATTATTTTTTTCGTAATGTTAAAAAAATTCGACTTTTGTCCAAGTTTTAATTTTTTGGCTAAAATTCGATTTTGGGAAAAATTCGATCTACATTGATCTTTTTATGCAAATTTTGTTTTTTTGCTTGTTATAAAACTTTACTTTCTAGTGCCGATGACCAAAAAAGGCCGTCGCCTCGAACCAATCGATGAAGATATAAAACTATTTAAAGTCAAGAAAACTAAGAATTTTATCAAAAAGAAGAAATTTTCCCACTCCAAAAACTTCACTACACCCAAAAATTTCAAGAAAAGTCGTCAAATTCACCAAAATCAAGAAAAGGCAATTCAAATTCGCCATAAACCGTGGGTTGCCAAATTCCAAACAACCAATAATATTACTCAAAAAGGCTCGAAAAAAGGCAAGTCGGACAAAAAGAACATGGACGAAAACGATCCGCAGCTACAAAAATTACGGGATAAATTGCTCACTATGGGGTTGGAGAAGATGGACAGGTAGGTCTAAGGTCATTTTTTGAAAAAATTTCAACATTTTAAAGAGAAGATGCCGAGAAGCTTATGCGAAAAGAGTGCCAAAAATTATATACTAGTGAAAGTAGTTATCCAAAAATTGACTTCAAATCGCCAATTTCCAACAATAAGAAGGATGTTAATGGAAACAAGAAGGAAAGTGGCAATATTTTTCTTGACATCCGTAAGTCTTGGGTTGTTCCAAAAGCTCTTGGAATTTTTGACCCGAAATTTTTTCTAAAAATGACGGGTTTTTCTATGCGGGGAATCGATTGCGCGCACTCCCGAAGCGTGAAAATGCTTTCCTGACTCTGATTCAGGGAATAGTGTGGGTGTATTGACACGAAAATTTGAAAATAGTCAATTTAAATCCAAAATATGCTTTTATGGGTGTTGTTTAGAGTTTTTCAACTATGCTGAACACGATTGGGGATCGATTTTTGAATTTGAATTTTTTGTCTGAAATTAGATATTTGGAACAAAATAGAATTTGGCAAGAAAATGTTGAGTTCAAAAACGGACCTCAGCATCGTGTTCAGCATAATCGAAAATCTCTAAACGACACCCATGAACGTACGTTTTTGATTTAAATCGACGGTGTTTGCATTTTTGTGTCAATACACAAAATTTTGCCTAAAAAAAAATTAAAAATTGATTTTATATGTCGTTTAAAGCGAACCGACTATGCTGAATCCGAATTTGAAGTTTATTTTCTATTTTGATCAAATCCCTCCAAAATTCAAATTTGACCCTGATTCAGGGAGATATGGAGTCCTATCAACTTATAACTTTTTTTAGTCGGTGTTTCTAAACCAAAACCTCTATTTACCTTAGAAGATGATCCAAATGATGGAAATAGGAATGACAAGGACCCAGAAAATGAGAGGTACTTTTTTGGTAAAATTTTAACCTCATTTTTTAATTTTTAGACCCTCTGAGTATGATCATCTTTCTGAAATAAAAAATGAAAATCTTGATGAAAGCATTATTTTTGAAGGAGAAGTCCAAAAAAGTCAAAAAGACTCAAAATTTTCTATGCAAGAACCAAGGAGACAAAACATAGAAGTGATATGTTTGGATGACACAGATGCAAAAATGAATCCTCTGTCATCAGATGATGAAGTAAGTGTGTTCACTGCGTGTTTTTAAAGGACCAGTCCAATTTTGCAGTAAAAAACCACCGCAAATTAGGTCTCTCATTCTATACTATACATCTATTTTTAGATCGAAATCCTCCCTGGACCTAGTACAAGCTCAAAACTGCCGGTACAACAAAAAACCTTTCCCAAAAAGAGCGGAGGATCGCGCCTCAAAATTCCCACAAAAGAAGATTTTCTCAAACAACCATCTCTCAAACAAGCGACACTTCCTTGGCACAAACCGTCTAACCCTACCAACAATCAAAATTTGCATGAACCCGACCCTGATTCAGGCGATGAAGATAATACTATGACACCCAAAATAGTTAGAACGATTACACTATTCCCTACTCGTAGAAATCAAAATGAGAAAGAAACATTTCAACGATCCCTACCGGATTTGAATTTATATCTAGATAGTATTTCTCATTATGCAGCAAAAATGAAGAATTTTCACTTTAGAGGAATGGAAAAAGTTAATGTAAGTTTGTATATTAACGCGAAAATTTGAATTTGGTTAGTGAAAAAACGTAATTTTTCGAAATTGGTATTATAAAAAATTTTCTAGTCACTTTTTACAAAAAAGTTTAACACAAAAGTTGTTCAAAAATATGTGCCCTACAACTTTTTCCTTGATCATTTTTTATGAAAAAATATTTAAAAATTTTATGTTGAAAAAATCGACAATACCAAGTTTCGATGGCCGCATCACTACTAGGAACGTTACATGATTTTCAATTTTAGAGCAATGTACAAGACCTTTTTTCTTTGGGTCTCAAACCTACTCCACTTCGCATTGTTAGTTATAATGTTTTATGTCAGACTACTATATTGCGGACAAATTATTTGTATAAACATCTTAGTAGCAGTCCCTATTTTGGTGGCAATAGAAGGGATTGTCTTGAATGGAAAATGAGGCAAAATTTATTAGCCCTAGAATTGGTGAACTTAAAAGCGGATGTATATTGCCTGCAAGAAGTGGAATATACCCATTATCTATCATTTTTTGATCCGCTGATGAGAGAAAGTAAGGCACACAAATGCAATTTTGAGAGGGGTTAATGAGTAAAGTATCTCCATGGATTATACTTTTATAAAAATTGGGCCAAATATTTAACAGCACGCAAAATCATTTTGCCGACCGTAGAATTCGAACCAGCAACGTTATTTGAATAATAGTCAATATATATGTTACCGTTTTATCTGAAAGAATCAGATAAAACGGTAACATATATATTTATGTTTATCCCATTTTAGGAGGTTACAAGGGCTTCTATACTCAAAAAACCGGTACCAACGCCGATGGCTGCGCAATTTTCATCCGCTCCGAAAAATTACAACACGTTTTTCTCGAACAAATTCGCTTCAATTTTCAAACTGAATCTATGGATAAAGATAATGTTGGTAAGTTTTTCGAGAGAAAAAGTATTGGCAAGAAAATTCGAATTTTTTAGCCCAGATTTTATGTGTGAAATTTACGGGTACAGATCGTCATTTGCTTATTGGAAACACCCATATTTTATTCAATAAAAATCGTGGTGATATTAAATTGAATCAATTGGCTGTGTTTTTTGCTCATATTAATCAGGTGAATTTTTTCCCGACAAATTTATTTTTTTAGTTAGTGGTAGAACCGAGAGACCGAGCGTCTTCGGCGCTCAAGAGACCGTTCCAAAAAATTTTTGCGTTTTTCAGTTCAATTTTTTAATATTTTTTCAAAAAAAAGAACATTTATTGAAAAAGCATTTGAACTAAAGACAATATACAACCACCAAACTACAAGATCACAAATTTTATACTCTAAAATTTTATTTAAAGCTAAGTCAGAAACAGAACAAAAATTTTAGGCAATGGGAAAAATCCCCAAAAATTCGGGTTTGATTCTATGTGGAGACTTTAATTTGGAACCTTTTTCGAAAGTTTATGAATTTATCACTGAAGGACAACTTGAGTTTGGCGATTGTCCAAGAAATGAACTATCCGGTCAAGGACATAGTGGTGGCCCGGTTTTGAGGACTTTTTGTGTTCCATCAAGATGCTTGGTCACCAACAATTGTTTGTTTCGAAAAGGTAGGGAGTTAACAAATTTTCTTCAAAAAATTTGTTGAATTTCAATCTTTAGCTCAAATTTTTCACATTGTCAAAATTTTGTGCTAAAAAATGAAATTTAAAAATCTTACCCCCAAATTTTTTTTTGCCAAATTGACATTATCAAAAAATTTTAGCAAATGAACCCCATACTGAATGTGTTATTCTTCAACATCCTCTGAAATTAGCTTCAGTTTATGAACATACTTTACCTGGTGGATCGGTAATTTACCCCCCTCCCCCACAACCTTAAATTTTCTTTTTTTCAGAAAGAAATTTCCACCTATCACAAAGACGATGGTTGCCCTGACTATATTTTCTATACTGTTAAGAAAAAGATACCCGAATCGGTAATTTCTAGATTTTTCAAGCAAAAATATCGATTTTTAGGAAAACATGAGAAAAATTGTGGAAAGTGGTATTCACCTAGTACAAAGACTATCTTTGCCTAGTACAGCACATTATGATATGGCTTTTGGAAAATTACCGAATGAATATGCGGGTTCTGATCATATTCCTCTTTTAGCTGATTTTTATATTGTTTGAAGAAATTTGTTTATTTTTGAAATTCTTATTATCTTCCCCCTATCCCTTCTATTAATTTCTGATGCAAAAAGAATCCATTTTTATGCCCAAAAATTTTTTTAAATTGAGCCAAGTGAACTCAACAACACGCAAAATTATTTCGCCAACCGTGGAATTCGAACCAACAACACTATTTGAATAAAAACCAATATATAATCACTAAGCTAGGCTCTCCTAGACATTCCTTCATTATCTACCCCCCCCCCCCAGAGGTATAGGACCAGTGCCGTAGCTACTACAGAGCGGATTGAGCGGTCCGCCTCCGAAACTGATCAATGCTAAAAAAATCAAGGGGTACCTCTTATGTTTTTCATTTCAAGCGAATCTCGAAAAAATACATAAGACTCTTATGTTTTTGGCTGTCCGCCTCTCCGAAAATTTGTCCTTTCTACAGCACTGTATAGGACCGTATAGCTTCTTTTTAAGTCATTCTAGGTTTTTTGTACTTTTTTCCTAGTCTTTATAGTTCGTATCTATACGCTCAAAAAAATTTGTTTAAATTTTTTGTTCTACAGGGTGATTAAAAAAATGCATTTTGGGGGCTTGAAAAATTTTTGTTGAGATTGGACAATTTTTGAACTAAAACTGACTCATATAGGGGTAATTTTATGCGAGAAATCGATTGCGCGCATTCCCAAAGCATGAAAATGCTTACTTGACTCTGATTCAGGGAATGGGATTGGTGTATTGACGCGAAAATCGAAAAATTTTCTTTTTTTCCGGAAATCATCCACATGGTAATTTTATATGGGGGATCGATTTGCATTTTCTAAGAATGAAAAAATTATCTTGACCCTGATTCACCTTTCCATATGGATGATTTCCGGGCGACAAAAGAAAATTTTTCGATTTTCGCGTCAATACACCAACTCCATTCCCTGACTTAAGGTCAAGGTAGCATTTTCATGAATCAAGAATGCGCGTAATCGATTTTCCGCATAAAATTACCCCTATTTGGGTCATTTTTTGTATAAAAAATTTTTCGGTCTTAAAGCAATTTTCATGTCCCAAAAATCACGAAAACGCACTTTTTTGAATCACTCTGTATATATCCCCTTTTGTGGCTGTGCAGGTCTTTCTTTTATTAGTCCACTTTTCGTGTGTTATTTGGTATTTTTGAAGAAAAATAAAATTTTATGCAAAAATGTTGATTTTGTACACAAAAATTCGTTTCATGCGAAAATTTTTTCTAATGTATTGCCTATTTGATAGGTTCTAAAGAGACAATGGTATTTAGGGTCCACACAAGCACGGCACAAGCTATCGTACGATCGTAAAAGTACGACGAAATCGCCACAAGCTGTCGTACGATCGTACGACACAGTACGATGGCATCGTACGATAGCTTGTAGCCATTTCGTCCGTACGAGTGTATTTTACACTCGTACGATGACTTCGATAGCTTGCGCCGACCCTTATGCACTATACCTGGGGGAGGGATTCTGCATAAATTTATGCAGAATCCTCCTAAGCTGAAAAAAAGGCTTAGGTTTATGATTAGGCCTTAGGCTAAGCCTTAGGTCTAATCCTAGGGCCTAAGCCTTTTTTCAGCTTCGGGGGGATAGTGCATAAGTACCACAATTTCTTGAATGTGCAAAAAATTTTTTAGTTGAAAAAAATCTACATTAAAAACTATACGTGTATGAAATAAACAACCGAATTTTCTGGTCCAAAAAAGGTACTAGTGTGATTTAGATATAACCAGGGGTGCTAAGGTCGGCCGAGGGCCGCAATTTTTTACGGCCCTAAAAGAGGGCTGGGCCGAAATTGTTCATTTTATGGACATTTTCAGCATTAAAACACATATTTTTCACAAATTTTGCGCCTGAGGCGCTGATTTTTGCTTTAACGTAAGGAAAAATCAACAAAAAATGGTAAATTTTTGATAAGGGCCGGGGGTCATTAGGCACGGCCGGACCGAGGCAGCAACTTTTTATGGCTCAAAAAAATGGGCATGGGCCGCGGTTTTTTGCGGTCCGAATCGGGCGGGCCGTAAAAAACCGCGGCCCTTTAGCACCTCTGGATATAACCTAAAATTTTTCACCAAAAATCATAATTTTCAGTTTAAAAACTGCCGTTTTTAAGCTGAAACTCCTAAAAAATGACAATTTTTGGTGAAAAATTTTCCACGTTAAAATTATACGAATTTTGAACGTGGACCAAAAGGAGTGATGCCTTTTTCTTTTTTTCTACTAATTTTCTATATTTTAGACCAAGAATGGCTTTGTGTATACTTAAACGATGTAGCATCTTTCCTTTATTCTCAAAACGACTTCTTTCTTCATCTGCAAAAATCGATCCCAAAGAATTCCGCATCAAGAATTTGTCTTTTATATTTCCACAAGCACCACCAGAAGTACAGTTGGAGATTCAAGAATATGGAAGAATCATCACTCGGATTGAAAAATTTGCTTATAACCGATTTCCTGAACTTATGAAGGACCAAAATAGTGCTTTCAAACTATGGGTGGATATCATTTTGTTTATGTTCAGTGGACTTAGTCGTATGCAGCCATTAAGGAGGAAAACTTTGTTGAGAGATTTGTTTAATGTGGCAAAGCTTTTGGCGACTTTGGCTATTTTCCCGATTTTGAATTTTATTTTCTTCGGTTAGTAGAATTTACAAATTTGGCTCAACAATCGATTTTTGAGCTCAAAAATCGGGGAAAATTCGATTTTTTCCTCTCAAAAATTGGGATGCATATGGTTTTTGAGCAGTGGCATAGCCACCTGCCCCCATTCCTGAAAAAATTTGAGATCTTTCTTAAAGCCCCTCCTTATATTTTTTCCGATTTTGAAAAAATGTCCGTTTTTTTCAATTTTTTGTGACATTTTTTCATAAAAAATCGTCAAAAATGGCTATTTTTTTGTTGAAAAAATGACCTTTCTCTAAAAATGCTTATTTTTATGACTCAACTACAATACCGCCCTCCGTTCCGGGGGTCTGATTACGCCACTGGTTTTGAGCTCAAAAAAATAAAGGGAAATTCGATCATTGAGCTCAAAAAGTAGGGAAAATTCGACTTTTGAGCTCAAAAATCGGGAAAAATTCGATTATAACAAATTTATGGTATGATTTTTTGAGTTTTTAAAATGAGAACTAAATTTTTAGAGTTCCAAAAATTAAGCCAAATTTTTACATCTCCAAAATTTATGATATCGATTTTTAAACAAATTTTAATATCGCTTCATTTCAGGTCATAAAGATCCAAATCCACTCCAGTATGATATGGAACCGGAAGCTTTAAAACTAGCCCTCCAAAGATCGTGGGAGATGGTTCACGACAGACGTGGCGATGATCCCATACCGCCTTGTCCATGGGTGGAAAATATATAGGTAAAAAATAAGCGACTGTTTTTATTGTTATATATATTTGAATAAAGTTATGATTTATGCAAATTTTGCGTATTATAATTTGTTTTTATAGTCATGTTTCGCCCACCAAGGCTGAATCTGGAATCAGTGGTGTACTTACAGGGGGCACCTCCATTCCTTCCGGAGGATGCATCGAGACGCGTCGAATTACGTCGAGATGCATCGAGACGAGCACTAATTGCAATTAGTGTTCCCAAACTTGCTATTAGTGTGGAATTAGTGCTTCCAACGTCGAGACGTGTCTCGATGCGTCTCAACTTGTTCGACGAATCTCGAATAATTTATTCGACGAATCTCGAATTCGTCGAACAAATTAGCGGAGGCCCTGAGATCTCGCATTGGTTTATTGTACTCGCTTCCACATCATTTACACTGTCCAATCCTCACTCTCTTCGGGCTAGGTTACCACTTAACCCTTCCCCGACTTAAGGCGGTATCATCTCAGGTGAGGTGGTTCAACCTAAGTTCGACTATCAAGAACCACAATAAAAATAAATCTTCATCGATTTTTTGGCGAGGGGTCACTTGCGTCCGGAAATTTGCGTCCCGGACTTTTCCGTCTGAGTGGTTGAGTCCGGACATTTGCGCCCGGACATTTGCGTCCGGAAACTTCCGTCTCGGACATTTGCGTCCAGACAGTTGCGTCCCGGACATTTGCGTCCTGAAACTTGTAAAACGTCCGGACGCAAACGCAAATATCAGGACACAAATGCACGGGACTCAAATGTCAGGGACGGATGTTTCCGGACGCAAATGTCCGGGACTGATGTTTCCGGACGCAAGTGACCCCTCGCCGTTATAACAATTAAACTTACTTAAATAAAAATGCCCCATTGTCACTATCATCTAGCCCTTTTTTGTCATCATTTTCATGGGCTAAAATTATCCATGCAAAAGCAAATAGAAAAGTAACTATGGCAATATAGGATTTCATCAGTTGACCAAAAATTGAATTTAATTCAAATTTAACTCAAATGTTGTTTTGAAGTGTAACCAATCAGGCCACTTTTATAATTTTTCTGCAGACTATGATTGTTTTGGATGAACTTATTTATTGTTTTTCATTTTCAAAAGTTCAAAAGTATATTACAGAGTGCGGCTGAATAAACCGATCGCATGAGAATCACATGAGAATGTTCAAATGTTGGAAAAAATTGTTGCTAATTTTCCCAAGCGGTTGAGAGCCTGTGTAGAAGCTAAGGGTGATCATGGTGAAACATCTTTTCAAACCAAGTACTAGTATAAAAAAGGTTGAAATAATCTATATTTTCCTTGAATTAAGGTCAAGGAAGCATTTTCATGCTTCGGGAATGCGCGCAGTCAATTTTTCGCATGATTTTACCTCTATATAGGCTGTTTTGGTAAAAAAATTTTCTTGGATTAGTCCATAAATGTCACCCCCCCCTTTAAGGTTTCAATAAAAAAATCCCTATAACGATATGTGATCATGAACATTCTCATGTGATCAGTTTATTCTACCGCACCCTGTATCTTGTGCTGGCCGATTTATTTTGATTTAACCTTATTTGTTGATTGTCAAAATATTTTTGTTTCGGTTTAAAATTAGCAATCAAATGAACATTACTAATCAAATGAACAGGTTTCGAGTCAATTGTACAGAGTGATCAATAATTTATGCTACGCCCCCAATGAACAATAAATTTCCGCCATAAATTTTCAAAAATTTATGGTAAATTGCACGTATGCCTACAATGCAAAAAATTTAACGCAGGAATTCATGGCAGAAATTTATATTTTTCAATGATTGTTTTGGGGACCCATCGTTTTTCATCATGCCCTTAAAGGGGGTGCAAATTAAGACCCTTTCTCAACAAAAATTTTTTGGAAAAATGACCTTCTAGGGGTAAAAATAGGGTGAAAAATCGATTGCGCACATCCCCGTCGCATGAAAATGCTTCCTTGACCCTGATTCAAGGAATGGGATTTGGCCGGCCCCTATTCATTTATTGTTCTAGTTTGTTCGATTTATCGAGAAGAGCTTTAGCATGAGCTTTCAAAATCTGTCATGAAACGCCCATAGGTCATCTCCTGAGTTATTCACCGTTCTTAAAAAATGTCTTTCATATAAAAATGATTTAAACGAGAAAATTCGTCGACTAAAAATATTTTAGGTTAACATAACCAAACATACAGTCATGTAAAATTCTTTAATTAAAAGATATTAACAAAACGCAAATTAAAATATAACAACCTCTTCGAATCTGATCTGGATATGAGCAAGCCTTAATTTTTACCCGATCTTCAATGAAAAATTGTTATTTTCAAAATGATGGATCCTATTTTTTCAACAAAAAAATTATGTTAGATTTCGGCTGTCCTCCCCCCGTTAGATTTCGTTAGAAAATCCCGGACCACCCTTCCGGAAAACGTAATTTGTGAATGACCCCTTTCTTAAAAATGAATGTATTTTGTATTAATTGAACAGGCTTCGCTTCGATGTCGTTTTTTTGTTGGTGGTGTTTGGTCCTCATCTTACGCTAGTGCTAGGCTACAAATAAATTAGTCTCAAAAATGGAAATATTAATAAGATGCATGATTTTTAACCAACAATTATAATTGAACTGTTGTTATCGAGGGAATTGGCATATTCTATTTTACTAGCACAGACGAGCACAAGGAGAAGCGGCTTCTGGAAAACTTATAAAGGGAAAGCTTACTACTCATTTTTTCAATAAGAAATATTTGAAGAGGTGTCTGACCGCCATAAATTTTCCTAAAGCTGGAAAGCCTCCTAAGAAGTTCTACAAATTGAAGATATCTTCTTTGTTTATAATTTATAGTTCAAGTACATTCAGAGCAACCAGATGTTTCACTTATTATTTTAAATTTATTGCTTATTTGTTTGGTAAATTGGGTGTGAGCAAATCTCTAAGAAATGAAAATTAGAATAAATTGATTTCACTCTTACAATTTTTGTCCGTGAATGACCATGAAAAATCCTGGCCGTTGAAGATATTTGGTGCTCCGATAAAAACCCCGAAACTCTATTTTATGTTTTTTCGCTAAAAAAATGAAAATCGATTCCTTTTCATTAAAATTTAATAAAAAATAAAAAAATCTTTAAAAAATTCCTGTAAAGTAATCTAAGAAAATTCCTGACATTTGGTTTAAAATGTCAGAAATTTTTTTAAAATTACCGACGCACTTCATACAATTGAATCCCATATCGATACGGGATTCAATTGTCTGAGTGCGTCGGTAATTTAATATTGTATACAAATTGTGTACGTATGCGTTACGTATACAATGTATACAAGTATAAAAAAACTAACAAGTGTGAACAAATAAGCTGTTGCTTTGTTACATTTTTCAAATTTAAGACAATCCAATTCTTTATCCTGTACACTATACTCCTACCTTGAATTTTCTTTTCATTGTTGTCATTTTTTTCAAACGTGGGCATAAGTATTTTAAGACCGTGAGCTTATTATTGATAACATTGGGCTCAATCCGATTCTTAGTGCTGAAATTTTGTAGTAACGTGGTAACGGATAAATGAACGGAAGTTGAATATTTATAATTGATTAAAATTCCAGGAAGAAATTTTTTATAATTATATTTCATTTGGAAAAGCACATTTATTCGAGACAATCAATTACTTATTATCAGTTTATTAAATTCAAACTTTCTCCAAATAATGGATTTTCTTATTTCTGCTAGCTTTTAAGCCTATAAACTTAATAGATTCGAAGTTATTCTTAACTTAACTAATTTCAAGGAAGAATTCATTTTTAAAAATTGGCTGACTAATGCTAAATTCATCATTCTTCCGCATAGAACAAACCTATAACAAACTTCCTTGCGAGAGACCTCAATCTTTT
>JAQGCP010000315.1:0-18201 GCA_034699885.1 Acrobeloides thornei
TCTGGGGTGTTTGATCTTCTTCTGCTTGGTGTAGGGGGTCTTGATGGTCGGCGAGGCTGAAATGAGTTAAAATGAGAGAATTTAAAAAATTCTATCACCATCGTGTTTGGCATAATCGATTTGGTCTAAACGACATCCATCATGATAAGGCAAAACTTAATTTTGACAAAAACCCTGATTTTCAGGGAAAATCTTGTGTATTGACACGAAAATTTGAAAATGTTTAATTTTTACCAAAACAAATCTTGATGGGTGTCGTTTAGAGGTTTTCGACTGTGCTGAATCATAAATTGAAGTCCCAATTTTATCCTACCAAACAGAGTCCGAAAAAGGGGCCGAGGCCCCGGGGGCCGGCCCCCAAAAGCCCCGGAGGCCGGCCCCCATGGGCCGGTGGGGGAAGGGTCCCGTCGGCCCCCATCAGCCCTCCAAAGCCGGGGCCCTTGGGGGCCGGCCCCTTTCGGTCTCTGGTGACAAATTTGTCTCGGAGTAACAATTTTGTCTTGCATTTTTTGAAGTTTCCCTTATCACAGTTGGTCAAGGGGGGAGCCTCTCCTCCTAACCAATCCGGCAAAAAGGCCAAAAATAGGACCAATCCGGTATCGAATAGGCCATGTTGGTTCCTATTAAAAAATCCTAATGGTTCTTCATTATGATTTCACCAAAATTTTTCATTTTTTTCACCAAAAAGGTCATTTTTTGCATCAAAATCGAAATTTTTGAAAAGATTGAAAATCAGTTTTGTCCCCCCCCCAAATTTCGACAAATTTTGAAAAAAAAACACAAAGGGGGATCAAGCTAAATTTTTGGGACCCAGCACCAGATTGCCTCTCCATCCCCTGTTTGCCCCCCTATGGCCTTATATCCCCTCCCCAAATTTTTGGTCTTGCGACCTTTTTTTGGTCGTCCAAAAATTTGGACCACCCTCGCAAATTTTGCATTTTGCCCCTATACCCTCCCCTTAATTTTTTCGAAAATATGGACTCCTTCTGCCCACGGTACTAGGACGGAACGTACCTTACCCATTTTTTCAAAACATAACTCTGTCACTTTTTGAGCATTTTTCGAAATCCCAAGGGTAAAATAAAGATGAGTATCTATATTTTATTTTACCGTTGAGATCTCGAAAAATGCTGACCGAGTTATAATTTTTTGAAAAAATAGGTAAGTTACGTTCCGTCCTAGTGTCCTGCCCCCACGTATGGTTGAAACTGTTACAATTGCTATGGCTTACTTTTTAGAAATTCTCCGAATTCCCAACTAAAACACTTGAAAATGGATCCTCTAGAGCGAAAGTGTCCATCGTGTGGAGAATTATGGCCATCAATGAAAAAGTTAACTAGTGAAGAACATGCCGAACTACTCGCAACTTTTGAAAAAAAATTTCTTAATTTGTTCGAAAATTTTCAACATGGTTCAACAAAAGAACTTTCGTATCTTCGGAACCTAGTTGATACATTAAAAATGAAGCCAGAATTTAGTGGGTATGTAATGGTGATAGAAACCCAGTTCGGGTTAGAACTTTTATCAGGGACGGGTTAGCGCGGATCACCAAAATCCAAGTCATTTCAGGTTCAAAAGTTAGAGTCAAACCGAGTCATCATTTTTATAGATAGGGTCCTCTCCTTATGACTAGAGATCATCACGCATTTTCATATGAAACGAACTCGATAGTTTCATATGAAAACCACCCCAAATACGCTTTAGAATCGAAATCGTTGCTATTAAAAACCATATTCTGAAAAAACTGCATTAAAAACGGATTTTCCTATGAGAAAACGACTAAAATTTGATAAAAATTGGGGGTATAGACTTGGAAAAAGCTCGAAAAAGTGGGTCTACTTGTAGATCTAAGAGGACCTCATCGAAATACAAGCGAGTTTTCGATCGTACTAGAGTAAAAAACATGCAGTTTAGATCGATTTTGATGATCAAAATTGATCAAATTTTCCGATTTCTACTTTGACTTGAAATTGCTTTTTTGCGTACATGGTCTGATATGACTGTGATGGTCCCTACTTATGACCCTGGATAAATCACTTAGATTTGCTTTTTAGCCCCAAACTTGTTATCGACTCTCTGAATATGTCAAGAGGCAATTTAGCGACCGACATACCTATAATGTTCAATGCCGTACTAGAATTGCAAAAATCGTATCCTGGAATTTTGATCGTCTCAAGAGCCAGCTCAATTTCTAGAAATAACCCGATTTATAGAGGGCAAGTCGAGCGCTTGAAGCGTGCCAACGTTGGAGTCTTCCATGCGCATAGACAGTAATTTTTCTTCTTTTCATTTCATTTAAATTTTCTGAAATAGAAGCTATGACGATTTATTCACGATACTTGGTGCTTTATGGCTTGGAGAAGATACTCATGTTTTATCGAATGATATGTATTCGGACGTTTGTGACTATATAAGGAATTCTTCAGCTGAACAACTTTTCATGAAATGGCTGAATTCATCGATGGTGCGGCGTAATGGGGTTTTTGAGAAGGGGGATTTTGTTTTACTGGTGAGCTGAATTTTTGGAGTTAGCTCACTTGTTGGGAGGCACTTATGGTCAAAAAGTCGAAATTTTTTCTCTTTTAAAATCAGTTGAAAACATCCTATTAGGGGTATTTTTAAGCGAGAAACACATTGTTGATGTTATTTTTGCGTGAAAATCGCATCTTTCGTCTTAATTTTCACGCAAAAATAACATCATAGTGCTTTTTCGCTTAAAAATATCTATAATAGGATGTTTTCGGCCGTTTTTAAAAGAAAAAAGTTCGACTTTTTGATCATAAGTGCTTCCCAACAAGTGAATTAGCTCCGAATTTTATTCAATTTTATTTGTATTAATCACCTCATTTTAGCCAGTTCCTAGCTTCGATAGAGTCGTCCAAAAAACTTCGAATGGCTATCATATAACCACCTTGAAAGATTTAGACGATAGTATAGGTGGAAGACCAACTACATTCTCTAAAATTTATGAACACTATTGCTTCATTACAGATGCAAATCACAATACAGCCTGTCAAGAGACATCCAAACAGATGTCACATCCAGAAAAAGCAGAAGACAGAAATCATTTATGGAGTTTCACCTCGATTAACGAAAATCATCTCAAAAAGCCTTCGATTGAAGAATAATATAGATCAATTTCTTCACGTTGTTTTGTTGAATAGTTTTGTGTATTAGGTTGTTCAATAAGTATTGAAGTTTTGTAATATCAATTTTAAATTTTTGAAAAATTGTTATTCTTATGCAAATATGCTCAAATCAAAAAGATGTTACGACCATCGTGTTCAGCATATTCGCTTACCATATTCAAAAAAATCGTTGAAAATGGCTTCTTAGAAGCAAATATTTGAAAAATATCGTCCCAATATTTATTGAACAACATAACATTTATTGTTATATTTTTGTTATGATAAATTTTGAACTTTTTATCCGCTTGTTCTTAATTTTATGTTTATGTCATACTTTCAGTGACGTAACCAGAAATTTCGGAAGGGGAGGGACACATTACCTTTTTTAGCCAAGAAACAGCGCCGCAGGCGCGAAATTCTTTCGAAAATAGCCGTTTTTAAGATGAAAAAGCTCTGAAAATTACAATTTTTTTATGAAAAATTGAAAATTTGGGATATTTTTGGTGAAACATTAAAAGTGGTGATCATTAGGGTTTTTGAAAAAAAATTTTGGGCAAAAACATAAGGGGAGACCATTAAAAAAAATTTTGGATTTCGGGGGGAGGGCGCCCCTGGGTACACCACTGTTCAGAATTATTAGTGGCGGTCCTTAATGGTATACATCTCAACTTTCTATCTTTATGTTATATAAAAACGATGAAAAATTTTCTCTAAAAGAGTAATGGTTTTATAGAATTTATACATGAACTTTTATATATGCTGTTCTTTCAG
Organism: Acrobeloides thornei; assembly: GCA_034699885.1. Classification (NCBI taxonomy): domain Eukaryota; kingdom Metazoa; phylum Nematoda; class Chromadorea; order Rhabditida; family Cephalobidae; genus Acrobeloides; species Acrobeloides thornei. Next base: position 3,900 of record JAQGCP010000315.1, read on the forward strand.
AAAAAAGCAGCTTGATCTAAAATGACAAATGATTAGAAGTAAAAAAGCTATTTTGCAGACTATAAGATAGAAATGATAGACATAAAAAATCACAATTTTCGGCATCGTAATTCAGTAAATACGCATTTTTGACGTGAAAAAAGTTGGGTATTTCAGTTAACTACTTTTTCAAAATTACGATACCACATACAAGTCATATATAAGCGACATAAATAGGAAAAACATTGAAGGAAATTGAGCCATTACGGCAGTGAATTTTAAGAAGCAACAGAAAATGGTAAACTAGCTGCTAGCCTTAACCTAACTAGAAAGCTTATAGCTAAGCAGGGCAGTACGAGCTTCGGAATTTCGGGGGAGGGCGCCGACCCAAAAAAGAGTACGTTTACGTTGTTTCAACTTTTCCCCCAAAAATTTCAGTAAAATCATAAGGGTCTCCTCTTGTGTATTCGAAAAATGATCATTTTTCTGTTGAAAATGCGCAAAAAAGAATCTTTTTGGTGGAAAAAAAGCAAAATTTGAACATTTTTGTTGAAAAAAATGGGAAATTTTTGGCAAAAATCATAATAGGGGGGGGGGACCATTAGGAAATTTTTTCAATTTCAGGGGGAGGAGGGAGTGCAAAATCGATTTTTTACTCAAAAATTTTTGAAAAAATTTCGCCAAAATGACCAAATGGTGGTTTTTTGTGGAACACCTTGTACCTTTCCACCTTTTTGAAACATGTGGGCCCTGTGTCTAAGTGCTAATAGACTGATGAAACGAATTCCGATCAACTCGAGGTAGATTTACAGAAATATAATATTTTCTATTTCGGTTTTCTATTGTCTTCCTAGGCTGAAACTAAATGAAAAAAACCTGGAGATAAGCTCATTAAAATTTTTTTTCAATTTTGGTTTCTAGCATTTTTCGAACTGAGCTTTTCGAAATTCCATAATAATTGCACCAAAATAGGTTATTCTAGGAAGAGAAAAATTTTTTAAAAGCTCGTTCGAAAAAATTCTAGAACCCAATTTTGCCTCGTTTGTTAAAGATAACTTAGGCAAAATTGTATACCCTAAAACGGCTAAAAACTAGATGAGATTTTTGAGAAATGGAAGATGGTTGCATAAATTACAAAAAGAAGCACGATTAAATATAGTCGAAAATTTTTTTGGCTATCATGGAACTTTTTATTGAATTAGGCAACGTGTACATTGAAAGAGAAAAAGTTTTTTGGCTACCATGGTAGTCAAATAAAATTTTTCGAATTTTTTTCAATGTACACGTTGTCTGATTCAATAAAAAGTTCCATGGTAGCCAAAAAAATTTTTGACTATACATGTCTTTGGTCATGAACAAGTCTAACTCATACAAAAAACTAATTCTAGACACCTTTCCTATCTCAACAATACGGCAGAAATTAACAAGAATATTATGGAGTTGAAAATGCCGAAAGAGCTAGCAGCGTTCAAATGCCCTGGCTCGGGTGCTTCTTCGGAGCCCGCTTCACCGGAATCTGAGAAATCTGAGGCGGGTGTAGATGCGCGAAGACAGCTGAACTGGCAGTTATGCAATTTGTCGGCATGAAGTCCCTAAAAAGAAAGATTATATAAAAAAGAAAAAGAAAAATTATGGTTTGACATTTGGTATACTCCTGGGGGCCAAAATGACAGGGTTCTAGAACCGAAAAAAATTTCCTAAAAATAAGTCTCTTAGGGGTATATTCGAAAAAAATAGAAAAGAAATCGATTACGCATATTGCCGAAGCGTGAAAACGAGTCCATTTTTTGCAAAATGCTTGTTTCTGAGCTGAAAATGCTCAGAAAATTACGTTTTTTGTATGAAAAAATGTCAGTTGGCACTTTTTTGATGAATTTTCAGGATAAATGGACTCGTTTTCACGCTTCGGCAATATGCGCAATCGATTTCTCGCATAAAAAATACCCCTAAGAGGCTTATTCATGGATGCCAAGTCTGGTGATGTTTTAAGAAAAGTGCTGATTTTGAGATGTCAAATTTGATTTTTCAGTGTTAAATCTGATGTTTTGAGATGCAAATTTTGCCAAATTTATAAGAAATATAATGGAAAATTAGCAGCATTTTGCTAATTTTTGCTCCTTTTTTCAATTTTTTCTCAATTTCGAATTTGCTCCTCCTAAAATCTGATTTTTGAATTGCAGATTTTGAAACAAATGTTCTTGGCACCCCTGGGCTTATTTTTAGAAAACTTTTTTTCGGCCCCACAACCCTGTCATTTTGGCCCCCTGATCCCAGAGTAGTACCCCCAGCATTTTCAAATTGCATTTTTCAACAAAAATATGCAACCCATACCTTGAACATATTCACCAAACTCCTGCACATAATTTGAGATGCTTCATCCTCGCACAATCCTGCCATAGCATCCATATATTCTTGTAATTTGTTATTCACTTCAGTACAAACTTGATCATCTGGATGTTCGAGGAATTTCTCACTCAAATACGTGCCTAAAATTGAGTACATCAATTGTTTTCTTCTTTTTTAGAAGATTACCAGCAGAAAGAGTCATTTCTCCTATCCTTTCTCTAGAAAGACAGCCTCGATGTTCGTTGAGCGCTTCCTGGCCTTCGGGCGAACACGCATAAGTGAGAAGATAGTAACTCTTCAGAAAGCTGCCAGAGTTTCTGCGATGAGTTAAGAGATCACTGACGGTATTAGAAGCGGCTATGATTTCATTATGATTACATTCATGAGGTTCTGGCCCATCATCCTAAAAAGATGGAAGTTAAATCGTGCGAAAAAATAAAAAAAGGGAACTAATATAAAGTTCGTTTCCGCTGCCGATGGAAAAAAGTCCAGGGGCGATGGCCAAGTGGTCCAAGGCCTCCTTTTATAGTCTTTTTCCAGCACTCGTGGTCGCATTTTGGCAAGAAAATTTGTGTAGAATACGTAAATTTCAGATATAAAACATGATTTTCTTGTTCATATTGTTTCAAAAACAGCTTTCTCTTGATTCCAAGAAGCGTTTTCATGCTTTAGGAGTGCGAAATTCGGATTCCCCACATAAAATTCGATGAACTTTAAGCCCCTCGACTGCAATTTGGCAATTTTTTCATATTGAAAATTTCGTGGATAGCTTTAATAACTCATGCAATTGCCCCAAAAATTCGGTAATGTCTATATAATCCCATTTTCCTCGTCTATAGCTCCCATTTCAGCTTATAGTTTTAACGACGAATGACTCAAACGATGAAGTGGACGCGGGGATGAATAGCCGCCTAATGTAATTGTTCGTTTTCTCGTCCACTTGCAATTGCGTCGTGTATCGTTGCAACCTCGGGGCTAAATGGTCGTCTAATTAACAACTAGAGAAAACCACCGAATGAATGAATCGAATCGAACAGGCTGGCATTTCTCGACAACACGAGAAGGAACGCCGAAAGCTTGAGTCGATTATTCCGATTCCACCGCCGACCAAAATTGACTATTTATGCAATTCCGGATAATGTAATTATACGATATGTATTCGGTTATAAAAGGTGGACGAAGTGGATTTGCTTAATTAACATGTTTTGCTTGTTGTAATCACATGAAGGGTTAACATTTAAAAAAAGCTATATAGGGTATTTTTGGCATAGACTCGAATTCGAGAATGAAACGAAGACGATACGAATGAAACAAAACCAAATTCAGGGTTTTCGTGTCAATATTCAGGCAAATTCAAACCCGTTTCCGGACGATATGAATGAGGCAATTTGTAAAAGTACGACTGCGCCGAACACCCCAAACGGGTCCCAATTAGGCCTAAACCTAAGGTCTAAGATTAGGCTTAGACTTAGGCCTAAGCCTAGGCTTAGACTTAGGCATAGGCCTAAGCCTAATTGGGACCCGTTTGGCGTGTTCGGAGCCCCGTTTGGTGCCCTGTACGGCGCGTTCGGCGCAGTCGTACTTTTAAAAATTGCCATGAATGAAACGATCAAATAAAATGGTACGAACGAAATGACATAATGAAAAAAACCTATTGGTTTTTTCCCATGATGTCGTTTCATTCGTATCGTTTCATTTGTATCGTCCGGAAACGAGTTTGAATTTGCCTGAATATTGACACGAAAACCCTGAATTTGGTTTCGTTTCATTTATATCGTTTCAAACCTTTTGTTTCGTTTCATTCGAGTCTATGCCGGTATTTTCCGCTTCTTAGATCAACTTTAGTTATTTACAATGGCATTTATTTATGTATTTTTGTCCAATCTTTTCTTCCTACCTGAATGCATTTATCAAGCTGTTTCAAATGTTCACACTGCTCTTCGTTTATGGTCACAACATTATCTTTAAGCTCATAGAGTGTCCATGTCCACTCGTCTAATATATTGATAAAACATTTCACCAAAGTTATATAATTACAACCACTCTAAAAAATTTAATATTTAATGACACTTTCTTGAAGAGTCGAAGATCGATCTAATAGGAAGTTGGAAAGCGAAAAAGTTTGAAAGTACGAGCCGGACCCCGTTTATATATCTTTGGAGAGTACTAGAGAATAACAAAAGTATTTTGGTGTCGGGTCCGACTCTATGTGGTTTGAGGGATATGTGAATTTTTGTCTTTTTTTTCTTTTTTTAGTGAAATTTTTTGGGCAAAAATAGCCATTTTTACGATTTTTTTCAAACCATGGCCGGATAGAATTTTAAAAAAAATTAAAAAATGACATTTCTAGAGTAAATTTTAAAATCGATTGGGATAGATTTCGAAGCGTGAAAATGCTTCCTTGACCCTGATTCAGGGAATGGAGGTATTGTATTGAGCGAAAATCGAAAAATTTGGATTTTTAAACAAAAAAGACCCCCCCCCCAGGTAATTTGATGCGAGGAATCGATTGCGAATAATTCTGGATCATGAACACGTTTTCTTGAACTTGATTCAGTGGAGAATTTGACATTATTCGCAATCGATTCTTCGCATAAAATAACCTCGGAGGGATCTTGTTTGTTTAAAAATCCAAATTTTTCGATTTTCGCTTCAATACACAACTTCCATTCCCTGAATCAGCGTCAAGGAAGCATTTTCCAATCGATTTTTCACATAAAATTTACCCTAGAAATGTCTTTTTGTTAAATTTCTACCTGGCCATGGTTTGAACTCCCCCTTAAAAAAATCAAAAAACCCACATGTACACTAGAAATATTCAATATGAATATATTGAGCAGTATAAATAGCCTCATAGCCGAGGTAATAAAATAGAAAGACAATAAGCTGTAGGCACTGACGCCTTTGTACACGGAATCGTGTTAATCTCTAACGTATCTAAACTTCTAAAAGTATTAAATACATTCTACAAAGTTGTTCAACAAAAAAAATTTCACGAACTATTACAAGGAAACACATCCCCGTGATAGCATCTCCGATTTTGTCCAAACATATGCTAATTTTTAACTCATGGTGGGAGTACTAAAAACTGCAACAAAATTTTCCTGCATTGGGAAATTTGATCTAGGGTTATGAAAAGATTTTGACGTCAAAATCTCAAAATTCAAATCGACTCAGGTGGGATTCGAACCCGAGACTCTTAGACTCGAACCTTGGAGCACTACCACTGAGCCAAGTTCATGATAAAAATCAGATTTTTAATTTTCTTATAATTTAACATGAATTAAAAAAAATGTTTTGAATGTTACTCAGAATAACAGAATATACCGGAAATGAGTATTCCTGTGTTGAAGCTTTCAAAAAAAACCCTAGTCCCTATAAAATAATCGAATCTTATACCAACACGGAACGATCACAATAAATCTCGTCTTTGTAGAAAGAGGCGTTCGCGTCGAAAAATCGTTGTTTTCCCAGCTGAAATCGTAGAATGCAAAAATTCTATGGGGGAAAGCGTTGCGTTAAATTAAAAACTCCATCCCACGACGGCAACTACTACTCATCTATGCGCATGGACACATCCAAAACAAACAGTTGTCTTCAAAATATTCACGGGAAAAATTTCTTCAACTAATGAAAATGGTCGTTTTCGAATTGGGCAGTCTGGAGAATTTTTGCCGCGTGAAACCCGATCTAGGGACATCCGTAACAAGTGAAACAGAAAACGTACGCCAATGGGAACATTAGAAAGAATAGAGGAATAAAATTTTTCTGTTTGGAATTTTTTTTTAAATTGAAAGGGGAAAAGTCAAGCTAAAAATAAACACAAAAAACGATAAAAAAGTGAAATGGTTTATGTATTGAAACGAAAACGTGAAATTGAAATGATTTGTGTATTGAAACGAAAACTTGAATTTGAATTCCTGAAGGAATTTTTGAAACAATTCCATCGCTAATCGATCGAGCGTATCGAAAAACGGTAGTACCCCAATTTTCGTGAAAAACAAATTCTTTCGTTTTTGAGGAAATTTAGTTCAAAGTTTGATTAAAAAATTATCGAAATTTGCATAAATTGACCGAAATTCAGGTTTTCGTTTCAATACACAAATCATTTCAAATTCACGTTTTCGTTTCAATACACAGACATCATTTCACTTTTTGGCCAACTAAACTAAATTTCCTCAAAAGAATTTGTTTTTCACGAAAATTGGAGGCACTACCTTTTTTCGATGCGCGCTCTATCGATTGGCGGTGGAATTTTTGCAAAAATTTCTTCAGGAATTCCAATTCAGGTTTTCGTTTCAATACACAGACCATTTCAAAATGCGCACAATCGATTCCCCGTATAGAAAACCCTCAGAGGTTTTCGATGCGAAAACCACTATAACTTCAAAATTTGCATAAAAAATTTTTACCCTAGAATTTCACGTTCATAATAACTAATAAATTTGTAGACGAAGAATATGTTTTCCAAATCGATTAAAGCGCATCCTTACGTCTAAGCGTTGAACTTCAAAACTTGTCTCCGCCGGATTCCATTTTCGGGTGGTGCCTCCCAAAAGCGATGATGGCGCGAAAAAGTGGCACTTATAAGCAAGCGGAAAACACATACAAGCACAAAACGCGAAGAAACATCTAGTCTTCGCTTCCTTTTCGTTCGCTTCTTCGGCAGCGCCATCCGTATTTTTCAGTAGTAGTGATTAGTTTGCCGCTAAGTGCGTTTTAAAGCAGCCAAGAGCTCACGTGCCGAAGAGAGAAAGACGACTAGGCTGCATATGTATATGGTTATGCATTGCTTCGTCGAGAAAAACTAAGAAGAAAACTTTTTTCATGGGGCTCTCATGGCATGGATGAGTAAAAATAGGGAAAAAACATAAAATTACCCATGGAAGAGTGATTTCCAGATAAAAAGATGCGAAAAATAAAATAATCATTTTCGTTTCAAAACTATTTTGCCCTGAATCAGGGAAGCTGGAAACTTATTTGCTCTAAAAATGAACCCTCTAGGGGTAATTTTATGCGGGGAATCGATTGCGCGCATTCTCGCAGCGTAAAAATGCTTCCTTGAACCTGATTCAGGGAAAAATTGATTTTGAAGCGAAACTGGTCAAAAGTGAAAATTGTCATTTTCTGTACTAAAAAAATTTCAATAAAAAATTGATATTTTTTCACCAAAAATGGCTATATTTCTGACCAAAAACATGCGTTTTTTGATATTTTCGAAGCGAAAAAACACTTTCCTGATTCAGGGGAGGCTCATTGTGTATTGAAGCGAAAAATCGCAAAATGCGATTTTTGCCTAAAAACGACCCCTTTTGGGGTAAACATGTGTGGGGAATCCGAATTTGATATTTATAAAATTCCTCCGATTCAAGAAAAGCTGTATATCGACGCGAAAATTCGAGAAAATTGCATATTTTGGTCCAAAAACAACGCTTTCCCCACACATTTTTACCCCAAAAAGGTCGTTTTCAGGCAAAAATCGCATTTTTGCGAATTTTCGCTTCAATACACAAGCTTTCCCTGAATCAGGGAAGCGTTTTTTAGGCAAAAATCACATTTTTGCGACTTTTCACTTCAATACACAGGCTTTCCCTGAATCAGGGAAGCGTTTTTTCGCTGATTCTTACGACGATCCATCGTTTTTAGACAAAAATCGCATTTTTGCGAATTTTCGCTTCAATACATAATACCCCTTCCCTGAATCAAAAAAGCGTTTTTTCGCAAAAAATCGCGCTAAAGCATAGACGAAAAAAGTTTGACTAAAAAAAATTTATGTTTTCACTTTAGTCCCTCGTGCATTCTTGGCCTCGTTTTAAAGGATGGCTGGCGGCGTGGCATTTTTCCTCCTCTCTGCTAGTACTACTTATTTTCAAGCAACTGCTGCTGCTCGAGAAATGTGTGAATGTGCGAATATGGCATAAGCATTAAAAAAGAATATAGGCACGCGATTAGAAGAGACGAAAAAGGAACACAAAGTCGGGAGCCAGCAAAACACCTTCGAGCGAAAGTTTACTAAACAACATCTATAAATAAGTTGAAAGGGAGAGCAGAAGCCAAGAAGCACACATATACTTTTTTCATTCAACATAACATTTGGAATTTTTACATCGACAAAATAAAGCAGCGCGCCGATGGGATGAAGAAATTTGTGTTGTCGAAAAAGAAAATAAACAAAATAAAAAGATGCTCTAGGAAAAAACACGATGATGACTCGAATACATTCCAATATGTGGAGAGAAAATTAGTCGTCAAATTTGGAAATTTTCGTCAAAAATTGAAAAATTCGTAAAAATCGAAAATTTGTTAAAAATTGAAAATTCGCCAAAAATCGAAAAACACGATTTTTATCCTGAACTTGGCTCAGTGGTAGTGCTTCAAGATTCGAGCCAGGGTCTCGAGTTCGAATCCCGCCTGAGTCGATTTGATTTTGCCTGTGATATCTTCCATGGTTAGACAACTTTTTTTCAAAATTTCTTTTTCATGTTGCTCAAAATAGCTTAAAATAACAGAATATACCGGAAATTTGAAGGAGTATTCCCGTGTTAAGTGGGTTCACTAATCCTTAGTAGTACCAAAATTTTTTCCCTACGCTTTTAAGTGCAAAGACGCTGTAGTAGAAGCCTATTTTTGGCACAACTTTCCATTAATGTTTTAAATGGAAAAAAACTTCTAAAAGTTCTGATGTGTTTATAAAAAATTCAAACACCGAATAATGGCAAGCTCCATGGGAAACACACACACCACCTGTCCGACGAGTCAAGCCAATATTTGCCTTCCAATTCTCATAAATTTATAAATCCTGTTTATTATTAACTCATAGCACTATTTTTTCAACCACTTACACGCCGAGATAATAACTTTACACTCGAGATAATTCAATTATTTGATGATAGTTTAAAACAGTTCTAACAGGCTTCATGTGCAGAGAAAAAATTTGTTTTTTATAAGGTGAGATCAAACTAGGATAGACAAAAAAATCTGCAAATATACTCGAAAACCTGCAATTCGAATTGAATCAGGGAAATGTATTGAAGCAAAAAGCAAGATAACATAAAATTCATACGACGTTTTAGAAGAAGAAAAAATAGTAGTAGTAGAAGAAGTAGAAGTAGTAGTAGAAGAAGTAGTAGAAGAAGGTGTAGAAGAAGAATAAGAAGTAGAAGAAGCAGTAGAAGAAGTAGTGGTAGAAGTAGTAGTAGAAGAAGCAGTAGAAGAAGGTGTAGAAGAAGAAGCAGGAGAAGAAAAAGCAGTAGAAGATGTAGAAGAAGAACAAGAAGTAGTAATAGAAGAAGAAGAAGAAGAAGAAGAAGCAGTAGAAGAAGTAGTAGAAGAAAAAGAACAAGAAGTAGTAGAAGTAGAAGAAGAAGCAGTAGAAGAACAAAAAGTAATAGTAGTAAAAGAACAAGAAGTAGTAGAAGAACAACAACAACAAGATTTTTTTTCTTTCCTGCCTGGAAGGAACAACCCCTTGCCCTCCCCCCTATAATTACCCCCTTGTGAACAGTCAACGTCTGACATTTCGTTTCAATACATAAAAGCATCTAAAATTTATTCTTTATAAAGCAATAGAAAAAGATGAAGAAAACGAAGAAGAAGAAGAGACTCAATTCAGTGTCGCCTCCAAGCTTTGGCATCAATTATAACCAGATTGTGCCGGCAATATCGCCACAAGAAATCAAATTTCAACACTTCTTGCTCTTTTAAATTGCCGCGGCAAACGAATGGATGAGGATTGTCGCATGGGCAAAGTTTTCCTCCCTCCACTAATATACTGGAATTGTACGAGAAATTATGCAAATTTTTCATTCGAAAGACGCGAATTCTGAAATGGGTTATTATTAAAAGGCGTTTTTGCGATATTTTCCGAGCGCGCGCCATGTTGAAAACTGGTCATGAAAAAGTTTCCCTGACCCTGATTCAGGGAAAAATGGTTTTGAAGCGAAAATTGTTATTTCTAAGATATTTTCTTGCGTGTGCCATGTTGAAAACTGGTCATGAAAAAGCTTCCCTGATTCAGGAAAAAATGGTTTTGGAGCGAAAATTTTTATTTTTACCTTTTCTTTATTTTAAAAAAATTAAAAAAAGTAAAATTTTGGGAAATTTTTGATGTTCAACATAACCCCTCTCCACAAAATCCACAATGAACTTATTTCTTGAAAGGGTCTAGATTTACATGCTTTAGAAAAAATTTCCAACAACTTGTGCAGCGCTCCGTACGAACAATGGAAACAAAAACCTCGAAAACACTCGTACTCAAACTACTAATTTCCTCATAGACTTTTAAACAAAACGTCGAGGGAGTATTTTTTGCTCGTTAGCCACACATACACACGCATTGTCAACAAAAATTAGCTTGACAATTCGTTTGTCCAGCCTAACTCCCACCCCCCAAAATTCCGCAAGAAAAGAAAGCAATCCGGCTCGGCTTGGCGACACATCCCAGCCAAAAAAAAATCCATGAGTTTTTGTGTGCTCTCGCTAGCTATGCGTAATGTGCCGCTTAAACCCTTAAGTCTTCTAATTCCAAGTCTCATCCACGACCGAAGAGAGATTCATCTAGATGTTTTGGGGGGAAAAAGAGACGAAGAAAAATGCTTGTGGATTAAAGTGAAAATTGAGAAAATTTGGTCAGGAAATCGAATGTGAAGAAAATTTCTTAGGCTAAAGTTAGTTTAGAAGATGAAGAAAATAGAGCAATTTTGCAAAACAATAATAGAGTTTGATTTTAGAGTGGTTCAACCCTGATTCAGGGAAAATGGAGGGTGTATTGAAGCAAAAAGTCGCAAAAATGCGATTTTTCGCTTCAATACACAGGCTTTCCCTGAATCAGGGAATTGTTTTTTGCTTCAAAAATGTCAAATTCGGATTCCTTGCATGCTTTATCCTAGAGAGATCGCATTGTCAAACCGTGTAAATGCTTTCCTGATTCAGAGAAGGGGTGTGTGTATTGAAGCGAAAATAAACTAACGTTCAGAAGTGTGCGAAATCAGGGAAACATTTTCATAGTTCGGCAATGCGCTCAATCGATTTTCCGCTTAGAAACTCCTTAGACTGTCGGTTTTCCGGTGAAAATCTAAAACTTTATTTTCGTTTCAATACACTCTTCATTTTCCCTGAATCAGGGAAGCATTTTCACGGTTCGACAATGTGATCCCTCTAGGATAAAACATGCAGGGAATCTGAATTTGATATTTTCGAAGCAAAAAACACTTTCCTGATTCAGGGAAGGCCTATGTATTAAAGCGAAAAGTCGAAAAATCGCATTTTTGCGACTTTTCGTTTCAATACACCCTCCATTTTCCCTGAATCAGAATCACGAAAAGTAGAAAAGTTTCTGCATCAAATTCAATCCTCAAATAACGAAGACTCGTCGAAGAAATAAGAAGAGAAAGAGGAGAAGGCCTTCATCTTCTTCACATCCTTGGCATTTTGGCCTAGGATGCCGGAATCCTCGCGGGAAATGTTATGAAAGGAATTAAGTGAAAATTACGTCCTCAAGGAATTTTCGCCGACCACTGAAATAAGCTTCGCATTGTGTTCAAAAGTGGTTCTTTTGCCTGGAATCAATATGGGAGCCATAACAGGATTTGAATTGTTCGCAAACACATTTGCTGTTTCTCAATTTGAAAATGACCCTGTCATTTTGGGAAAAGAAAATAAGCCTTTTAGCACCTCGGTCTGACACTTCATGGATATTCCCAATTGGCTAGCTGTTAAAATTAGTTGTTTCTCTCCAATAATACCTATTTGATGAGTCAATAACAGTGGCATAGGCAGGAATTTTTCGAAAAAAAGCTTTCAATTTCACTCCAAAACATCTGAAATATCCTTTCTTGGGGTTGGGCACTATTACTTTTTCCCCAAAAGGGGAAAAAGTAATAGTGCCCAATTTTGGCACTTGTCAATAACCCTTCAAATTTCCGCTTTTTATAGCCTTTTCAGTACATCTGTCATTTTCTGTATACATTTATCTACTAGAACCTTAGTGTGCCGAGAAAAATTTCCGGTTCCGTTTTTGTAACCGAATACCAAATGCGAACAATTGACTTAATCCCAAGCCAAACACAACTGGACATCCACAATTACCAACAAAATTCCCACGCCGAGTCACGAAAAATATGCAAAATTTAAAATCAAATTAACAATAAATTTTCGAAATGCGAATTTCATCTTCGACCTTTCTCATTTACATACAATGAACAGATGCTTCGAAAGAATTTATATAATGTATATAAAATAGATAATTTGTTAAGGCTGCGTGTCAAACATGTCACAAAATTTGTCTAACTTTGCCTGATTTTCAATAAAATTGTGTTTATTGAAACGATTGGTCATAAAGCATAAAATTTTATTGGCTTGTTTGATTCTCGACCAATAAAATTTTATGGTTCATGATCAATTGTTTCAATAAACACGATTTTATTAAAAATCAGGCAAAGTTACATTTTTGGACAACTTTTTTGACATGCTTGAACGCTGCCTAAGCAAAATTCAGCACTATAACTTTCGCCACGAATCTCGTCACGCTAACTTTCGCCACGATAACTTTCGTGTCAATAAACATTTAATTTCAGACTAATTGGGTTGCCTGATTGGTAATAAATATGTTTATTGACACGAACGTGGCAAAGTGGCGGTATGACACTTGCGGATGAACTTTTGCGGACAGGACATTTGCGGACGGACTTTTGCGGATGGGGGAGAGGTATTATATAATTACTGTAAATAGCTAATTTTTTATTTTCAATTAAGATGAATAAATACGCAAAAGTCTCGTCCGCAAAAGTCTGTCCGCAAATGTTTCGTCCGCAAAAGTCCGTCCGCAAGTGTCACACCACCGCAAAAGTTACGTGGCGAAAGTTGTCGTGGCGAACATGAAACATGGCGAAAGTTATAGTGCCCAAAATTCCCAAAGGCTAACAAATCAGCACCTTTGTTTTGTATTTCATCAAATCTATGAAACGCTGGAAATTAAAATTTTTTAATTGAACACAAATTTTATAATAATCACCCCCCCCCCAAAAAAGCAATTTGGCGATTTTTTTCAATTTTTCGCTTCAATACACAAACTTATTCAAAAATCATGAAAATATTTTAAAGATAAAGTCAACCATGTGATTAGTAATGTGCAAAAGAACGCATATAAAAATCTTTTTTCCTATCAATTTTATTTTGCTGCTTATTCATCTGGATCACCCTGTAGATGAAAAATTAATTTGAGAAATAAATCGCGGCATTCACAAGATTTTGATGAAACTTATTCATGGAATTTTCATCCAAAAATTCTCATGGTTTCGGGAGAAGAAAAGGAATAGTAAAAAACCGAAAAAAGTCATGAATTATGCACACAAATAGGATTCAATTAGACTTCTAAAAAATTTGCGCACGGTAGTAAAAGATTTTTAGGGAATATATGCAAGACCTCAATTTTGATAATTAAATTTATTCATGAGACGTTTTATGATGAAGATAGATTTTATGAGAAAGATTTTTCATTCAATATACTAAATTTTAAAGCACACAAAAAAATTTTTTTGGACAAAAAGGGTAGACTAAAACAAAAATAATTTGATTAGAAACTTTTTCAACGAACAATTCTTGTTTGAAAATTAATCCAATTATTTGTGAAATTAAACGTCTCGTGTTGGTCTGAAACGTAGTATGTTTTTAGCTGGTTGAAAAAATAAATTTTTTTTGTTGAAAAAGTTCCTTAAAGGGAGAGTTCAAACCATGGCCGGATAGAATTTTTTTAATTAAAAAAGTGACATTTCTAGGGTAAATTTTAAAATCGATTGGAATAGGTTTTGAAGCGTAAAAATGCTTCCTTGACCCTGATTCAGGGAATAGAGGTCGTGTATTGAAGCGAAAATCAAAAAATTTTGATTTTTAAACAAAAAAGACCGAGGTAATTTTATGCGAGGAATCGATTGCGAATAATTCTGGATCATGAATACGTTTTCTTGACCTTGATTCAGGG
>JAQGCP010000316.1:0-18200 GCA_034699885.1 Acrobeloides thornei
GGTAACCACTTTTTCCTTGCTCAAAAAGACGAATAATACCTCCTCGAAACTCCTTCATGCTAAAAAAATCGATTATAAATCAAAAATCAAATAAAATCATTAAAATATATACATAACAAGATTAGGGCGGGAACTTTTCGGCTACCCTGTAGTATCGATTAGGTATTCCACTCAACGTGAATTTTTCGAACAAATTTGTTTCATCATCTGGAATTGATCCCTCTAGGAGTATTTTATGCGGAGAATCCGAATTTTACATTTCTGAGACCTGAAAATCTTTCCCCAAATCAAGAAGGCCCTTTTTATGGCCACATTTTTGACAATAATCATATAAATAGCCTTTTCTTGATTCGGGGAAAGATTTTCAGGTCTCGGAAATGTGAAATTCGAATTCCCCGCATAAAATTATCCGTGAGGGGTCAATTCCAGATGATGAATAAAAATTTTTTCGAAAAATTTCATTGTTATATCTAATCGATACTAGTTCCAAAAATTGGAGCTTCGGCGAATCAAATAGATCGAACCTGTATAAATGAATTTTGCGCCTTTTGCTCCTGCACCATTGGCGCTGAATATTTTATTTCGGAGGAAAATGCCCTATAAATATTCTATCCTAAAACCGGTTAAGAGTGCTTAGGAAGTCAAACTTGTGTGTGATTGTGATCATAAAAAGTGGGAAATCCGAACCTGTGTCACGTCTCCGGTTGGGATTAATTCCAGGAGATTTCGTTCGTCCACTTCAAATATCCATGTTCGAATCGGTGGTGGTGTAACTTGTAATCATCGACTCGAGTGGTTTCTAAGATTTTCGTTCTTTGTTTACAAATATTTTTAAAATTAACTTGTGTTAATTTTATGCATAGGGCACTTCCATTCGAATTAAAAAGATTCATAACTGCATGGTACATTGGCAAGTATTTCATTTTATACTCAAATGGTCAAGGGTTCGATCCGACAAGGGCAAAAATTTTATTTGAACAATTCAAAAAAGTTGTTAAAGGGAAATTGGCTTAGAATTTTTGCCTATTCGTTTTCACTTGAAACACTATCCACTTAGCCATAATGTCGCTATCACTAGAGAGATCGATCCCTCGATCGTATAGCTCAGTGGATAGTGATGCGATGAAATCGGAAAGGTCGAAATCGAAATTTGGAGCTCGAAATCTAATTTTCATACGAAATTGCCATTTTTAAGCTGAAAATGCTCTGAAAATGGCGACTTTTGGCGAAAATGGTGAATTTTGATGAAAAATTTGCCGTACCTTGAAAATGCTTTCCAGGGTATATATTAGCCTATTTTCGCTATAATATACACAACTCTTCCCTGAACCAGGGTCAGGAGGTGTTTTCAAGATTCGACAATGCGCAAATCAATCCCTCACATAGAAAACCCCGGATAAAGTTATTTTTGGTGAAAATTAAAAAATCGCAAAAGTGCCCTTTTTTACAATAGGTTGTTTTTTCGGGAAATCATGAGCTAAGGATTTAAAAAAAAATTTTTTTGAATAATTTTCAAAATGCTACTTCTCCGCCAAGTTAACAGATTTTTGAGAAATTTTTTCGCAAAAATGAAGAGAAAATCTAGCTATAAAACACCAAGGTCTCCGATTTTGCAAATTTTGCTTTTTTCGTGAATAAAATGTTGGTGTTGTAGATTTTCTCTTCATTTTTACGAAAACATTTCTCAAAAATCTGTTACTTGGTAGAGTAGCATTTTGAAAGTTACGTATTTTCAGATAAATTTTTTTACTTGTATTGATTTTCAATATTAATTTATAATTGAAACGAAAATTCAAAAAATTTTTCTTCAAAATCCTGAGCTCGTGATTTCCCATAAAACAACCTATACACCCTGTATAAACAAAAATACTTCTTTTTATGTAATTTATTACACTTTTTATTGTTTTTGATCTAATTTTTGCGCCGATTTTCTGGCCGTGATAAATGTAACTTGATATGGACTTGAAATCAAAAGCGATTTTCCGGTTCGTGACTTCGTTCCGATGGTTGAGCTAGATAGCTCCATAGACAGAAGGAACAACGAGGCGAAGACAGCGTAAAAAGATGACATTCGTAAATCAAGTGCGGCTAGGACCGGTCATCGAAGCGTTGCGATTTTTATTTTTTCCTGAATCAGGGAGGAGCGTAAATCTATGATTTAGTCAAGATAATGATCCTTAGAAACATGAATTTTCGATGAGGATATTACGTATTAGGGAAGAATTTTACGATTTTTTGAAATTTTTATGATTTGTATGATTTAAAGTGTTTTTATGAATTTTCAAAATTTTTATATTTTTCAAAAATTTCATTTTTCAAGCAATTCAAAAAATTGACCTTGTTCTTGTATCTTAAAAACACCCCCTCCCCCCATTATACTAATTATCCCATCAATCTTCTTGCGTAGATTAAAAGTTTGAAAAATGTATTCCCGAAAATTCCAGCCTTTATACTTTCGGAGAAGAAATTAATCTGCTTTCTTATAAGTAAAAAATAATCACAAATTAGTTTTGCATCAGTGGTGCAGTGGCTATGCTGCAGCTTCAAACACTTTTTGGTTCGGATTCGAAATCCACTGCCGTCCAAGTTTTTTTGCCTTGTTTCAATTTCCAATTCTTTTTAAAATTATCTTATCTATTTTTTATGCTAAATTTTATCACCAAAATTTTGTTTTAAATATTTTTCAATAAAAAATTTAAAAAAATGAAAATAAGGCGAAAAATAGAAAAAAATCAATAAATTTGCAAAAATTTGATAAAAATAAAAATTTGGCATAAAAATAAATTAAAAACAATTAAAAAAAGAATTGAAAAAACAAAAAATTTGGAAGGCAGTGGGATTCGAACCCAAACCAAAAAGCCTTTGAGGCTGAAGCATAGCCACTGCACTACTGATCCAACATTTTTTACTTATAAGAAAGCAAATTAATTTCTTCTCCGAAAGTATAAGGCTTGAATTTTTGGGGATAAATTTTTCAAACCTTTAGCCTAAGTCTAATAAAATGGTAAATTTTTTTTTGGAAATTTTCAAAATCTCTTCCGGATACCTCGAAATTTAGAAGAAAAAAAGAAAGAAAACCAACCCTGTGTCCTTGGAAAGTCAAGTTTTTTCTTCCGAATAAAACCGGATTTAACCCGTAGCTAATTATGGGTAGAAAAGTGAGAAAGTTTTATGTAATAAACATTTAGACCATTATTAATATGCGTTCCTTTCCGTTCCAGCTAATTTTTGCAAAAAAATCTTTTGTGTTTAGCCAGTTCGAAAACTGGTCAAATGTCATAATTTTATTTTTCTAACAATTATTTTTCTTGTAAGTTAAAGTGTTTAAAATTTCTTTAAAATAGGAAGTTTTACGATTTTCTTTCATTTGTATGTTTACATTCGCTTTCAACGAGAGAAATCAAAATTTCTGGCGCAACATAGTCAAATAGGTAAGGCGGAAAAGGTGCCCCATGAAATTAAAAAATTAAAATTTTACCCCCTCCCCCATTGGTCTCTCTTTATATTTTTCCCAAATTTTCTAAAAAATGTTTTCAAAAATCATTAGCCAACCGGACATGGGTCAAACCACATGATATGGTACTCGTTTTGAAGCGCTCGGCGAGTTGAGTCGATTGGCGAAATTTTTTTAAATTTTGACCCTTGCCTGCACGTTTTCGGCATTTTGGTGCGCCATGCCAAGCAGGCCACCTTCCCATCCTTTGAGTGGGATGAAGAGGTATTGTTTGGGGTCTTCATTTTTGTATTTTTTACAGCTCTGCGAGGAAATGCCAGATCTGTCATGCTTTCATATATGACATCCACTTTTCATTCACTTGCATAAAATTCAAAAATAACACCCTCATAATTTAGGTCAAGTTTAATAAGTTATGAATAGACCTAGACCACTTTATAAATTTTTGAAAAGTCATCCAATCCGAAAATTCTGAAAGTCCTTTTCCAACTCTTGAAATGGAAGGACTTTTCTCGCGTAACAAATTAATCAATTAACTCATAACATACAGGGTGATCCACGAGATTCTTTACATCAGACTTTTATCAATATATTGGCTATCCGAAAAGATTTTTCGAAGATTTTGTAAAGTTAGATAGGCTAAATGTGCATCAAACGAGGTGACTTTCATTAAAAAATAAAAGTTCTTAATATTTTATTTTGTGTTACAATATTTTGTTTTAAGAGAAAACACCCTTAACAGTTGAATTTTTCAAAAATTCGTTCGGATTCTGAAAGAACATGACTGATTTTACTTATCTAAAAAAATCATGAAAAAATGATTTATACTTTTCATATGTAAAAAACATGTGAAATAATAAGCAAAGTTTAAAATTTCATTAGAATGACTAAAATGGCTTAGTGGTAGTGGTCTCGGCTTCGATTCCAAAGGTAGCGGGGTCGAATCCCATTCACGGCGATTTAATTTTGCCACAAAATAACTGTTCAAAGCTCTTTAATTCAAAAAATCTGCATCCTTTTTTCATGAATTTTTGTAGATAAGTAAAATAGGGTATGCTCTTTCAGAATCCGACGAATTTTTTAAAAATTCTACGGTTAAGGGTGTTTTTCCTAAAACAAAATATTGTAACGCAAAAATAAAATATTAGAACTTTTATTTTTTGGCAAAAGTCACCTCGTTTGATGAACATTTAGCCCATCTAACTTTAACAAAATCGCATCGAAAAATCTTTTCGGGTAGCCAAGGTATCGATAAAAGTCTGATGTAAAGAACCTCGTGGAACACTCTGTATATTTTCGCAAATCCATTAATTTTTCAGTGAAAGTTTATTTAAGCTAAACGTGCAAAACCAGTTTATGATGCGAAAAGTGAACTTTTTTTGATACTCATAAAACAAAGAATCCTCTTCAGATCTTGATTTGGGTCAATTTAAGGGGCCTTGAGAAGGAAAGTGTAAAACTTGTAATTTTTAAAAATTAATTAATGAGATAGTGAAGGTAAATTAGACGGAAATTGATGAGATTGCAGGAGGAACCATGCTGGTTTTCTGGTTAGGGCTAAATTTTCGAAGGATTTGATCTGGAAATTAGGAGAAAATTGGAGTAATGACAAGTGGTTGATGTGTCCTTTTTGGGTAAAAAATAATTGGTGTTTTTGCACTAGCTTTTTGTTTATTTACTAACAAAGACATTGTGGTTTAATTTTTCGATTGTTGCTTTAAAAAGGCTTTTACAATTTTGAAAAAAAACTGCTGAGTGATACAAAAAGGGCAAATTTGTGATTTTACATGAATTTGTGGCCCGGAATTTTTTCGAAAAATGACCCCTATAGCGGTAATTTTATGTGGGAAATCGATTGCGCGAATTCCGAAGCGGTAAAAACGCATCCATTTTTAACAAATTGAATTTTTGCATATTAGCTTGTTCGAAATATGTACTTTCTTTGTCTTCAATGATTCTATACCATACTGTTTGCAATTTTTAATAAAAAATGGAAGCGTTTTTACTCAAAAATAACATCCACAACGTGTTTCCATCATAAAATTACCCCTAATAGGGTCATTTTTGAGAAAATTTCGAAAAATAAAATTTTTCGATTTTAAAACACGTTCAATGGGGGTATAAGAGTCGAAGTAGCTCCTGCTTTTTTGATCCTTATTCAGTTAAAAAATCCGAAACATGGTCATATGGTCTCATACGATTTTCAGTCTTTGTTTCATCGGTAAAAAAGACATAGACTTTTAAAAGATCCGATCCATCAATCCAATACTTATAAAACATATTTGGCAGTATCACTTTTCGTACAATTGTTTTTGTACGGACTTTGCGTACAGGTACTCTTCGTACAAATACAAAAGGGGGCAAAATTACTCGCCAAGGGGGCGAAAAGTCCTCCCCTAAGGAGCAATTTATGCAAGGATATACCGCCCCTTATGCGAGGACTTTTGCTCCCTCCCTCTTGTACGAAAAGTTCGTACGAAAACTAATTGTACGAAAAGTACCTGTACGAAAAGTTCGTACGAAAAATAATTGTACGAAAAGTGATACTGCCACATATTTTAATAAATATAAACACAACCGCTCACTATAAGTAATCGTAGTTAAACTCAATTTTTCCCTGAATCAGGGAAGAATGTTTAGGATTCAGGAATGTGCGCAATCAATTTCCCGTATAAAATTACCCCCAGAGGGGTTATTTTTAAAAGAAAAAATTCGATTAAAAAAACCCACAAAAATTGCCCTTTTTTGAATCACCCTGTATTTTTTCCAAAACTTTTTGCAATAATACAACGTTTTCCTATTTCAGCTATAAATCAAGTTTCGCTGACTTTTTCTTAAAATATCTCTTTAAAAGTCATTATCCCATCAAAATTTTGGCGTGAATCTTTTTTCTATGTCTCTTCAATTTTCACTTCGTTGCGTCTTCGAAAATGATTGAAGTCTATTTTTGTGTTTATTTTCGTATTTATGTATCTATACGATTAATTTTAGCCCATAAAAAATGCCCTTGACATATTTAATATTTTTACTTTTAATGAATTTGTTTGATTTGATTTTCGGGCATGTTTCTCTGACTTTTCCAGAAGCTAGATACCCACCATTAGATTTTTTGGACACTGCGAGGACATTGGCTCCATGTGGAGTGCCTAAACCGCAAAATGGTAAACTCTATTCATATAAACTTGATCTGCTCCTAAGATACCTGCCCATATCTCTAAAAAGTGGTAGCCTATAAAATAATACACCTTCTCAAGGAGGTTTTTCTTGGCAAAAATTGAAGGAAATTCGAAATTTAAAAAAACGAGTCAAGCTATTAGACTCAGCACAACGAGACGAGTAAAACAAGGTATATATTGTACAAAGACGATAACGATTCATATTGCCGAATGGTTAGTGTGCCAGGATTTGTACTTACAGGTCTCGGGTTCGAATCCCACGTCAAATTTAAAGTTGCCCAAATTTCATGAAAATTTTTGCATGTCTCTATTTTGGCTTCTAAACACTTTGCAATCATTTTTTGTTCATTAAATACTTGCTGGAAATGTATAGTAAAAGTTATTTTAACTTTTATAAAACCTAACCTTACTATACAACCCCAAAATTATTTACGACCAAAAATTGACTGCAAAATATTTTAGAGGCCAAAATAAAAATATGCAAAAATTTTCATGAAATTTGATAACTTTAAATTTGGCAATGTATTCGAATTCGAGACCTATAAATGCAAATCCTGGCACACTAACCACTCGGTCATGTGAATCGTTAGCGTCTTTATACAATATATACCTCGTTTACTCGCCTTGTTGTGCTGAGTCAAATGGCGTGACTCGTTTTTAAAATTTTGAATTTCTTCCATTTTTCGCCAAAAAACCACCGTGGGTATAATAGCGTATTCAGGAGGCGGCTTTTTCCAGGAACATGATATGAGCGACCCCTTACCCATTTGCTACGCCAATGACCGGAACTTGAACCACCTCAGTTAGATATCACTCAAAAAATACTGCGCCTCTCCAAATTTAAGGCCCCTGATATTTTTTAGAAAAATTTAAATTTTTATAGGAAAACGACATTTGACGACGTTAATAACAGATCATTCTTATAACTTTACTTGGAGGACACAATATTTTCATAAGGTAAAATTTTTATTTTTAAAAAAATTTTGAATTTTTTAGGGCGGTTTCAAATTGATCCTATTAGACCCAGCTGAAAATATTGTAGAAAGACTGGTTCCTGGACTAAGTTCCGAGCAAGAATTTTCTGGAGCAAATGATAGAAGGTGATTTGAATTTTTCAATTTTTACATATCTAAACATGAGTAAAGATCAAGTGGATAAAATGCATGTATAAGCGAATATGTTGAGAGGGGGAGGCCGCGCGATAGCAGTGTTTGAATCTGTTGCACGACAGATTTTCCGTTGTGTTGTACACAACAGAATATTCTGTTATACAGATTGCAACACAATAGTTTTAACACAACAGATTCAAACACTGCGCGCTAGGCAGAAATCTTCTGCTAAGAATTCTCCGGATAGTAATCCCCCTCCCCCGCTACAGCAATGTAATGGAGGGGATATGTTTCTGGAGGAAAGTTGTAGATCCCTTCCAAAACTTCAAATATGACAAAAAAAACTATGATCACCTTAAAAATAGTAACAGATACATCAAATTTTCTACTTTTTCTCAACTTTAGCATCCAATCAGCACAAGTCTCCTTCAAAGAGTCTTGTACAGCTTGCACTATCGTACTCGAAAGACAAGCGTTAGAATGGGGAAAAACCTATAAATTCCGATCTTGCGCAGATGTAAATATTGTGAATGCAAACTCTTTGAAACAAGATGACCGTCGAAGATGTTCAGGAAATGGGTTTTTGAGAGAAGATAATAGTTGCCAATGCAATAGATTTTATTCCGGTGATATTTGCCAATATAAAAGTAAGTGTATAGCCGGTGGAGTATAAAAGTAAGCATATAACCGACACGCAACCGATTCCTCGCATAAAATTAGCCCTAATACCGTAAAACTTCTAATAGAGCCCCATGTAAACGTAAAAATTCTCTTAAAAATCGATGGTATGTTCATTTTTGAAAAAAATTTTCGGGTCGAAAAAATATGAAAAAATCGCCCAAATTTCAGTTTTTTTATACACCTTGTATACTAAATTGGATCGAATTGAAGCGAAAATAGGACAAAAATTTCAGATGACTGTGATAGCGACCATGATTGCCAAAATGGTGGAAAATGTTATAAAGAAGAATTTACTCTAACCCAAAGAACTTGTTATTGTGCTTTTGGGTATTATGGAACAAATTGTGAATTTAGTAAGATTGTGTCCGGCATACATGAATAAGGGCAGACATAGGAATAACTGCACAGATAACATTTATTGTGCTAGCTAAGTGGGGAGGGGTCATGGGGATCATATGCAAGAAAATATTGTTTTTCTTGATTTCTTAGTCAGGTGGTAAAAGGGAAAGCGTTATAATAGATCATAAAATTAAATTTTTAGAGTTCAAAAATAAAAACTCCACAGATTCCTGTTTCAACTTTGATCACTTCCATGAACAAGCCTCCAAAGAAAGCTATTCAAATTATGGTCTCTTCAATGAAAAATGTTATAAAAAATTTGACTTGAATGGACAAGACTTCGTCTATTCTAGGATAGTCAAGGTATTTTTTTAACCAGTCCAGAGAATCCACGAGTGCCGGAGGCGTTCGACCACCCGTTTCTTCAGAAACCATGAAAAATAGAGCATTTTTTACAGTAAATTCTGAATCGTCATCTTTTTAGGATGAAGTGGAGATTATTTTGGACTATAAAACCGAATCTTATGTTTCCATCGGATGGAGACCCGAACATATTGATACCACTTGTCGATTATTCCCAGATTTAGAACATGGTTATAGATATAAACGGGAGACTCCGCCGTTGCCACCCCCAGAATTTCCCAAAAATAATGGATTCCGTGAGTAATTTTTCGAAAGTTCAAATATTGTAAAAAATTGTAAAATCAAAAAGAATCATCAAAATTTTAGTCGAATCAGCCTTAAACGCACCCCTACATCCTATGGATTGTACCGATATTATTGTCGGGGCTGTAAAAGATGGTTATACTCGAGTTCAAGACATGTATACCCGAGATAGGTCTACTCCACTAAACGATGAATGGTTTGATGGAGAAATGTCTTTATCGGCTGCCTATGGAATTGAGACAAATGGAAGAACTATTGTTATGTTTAGAAGGAATGTGAGAGGTTTGTTGAGGGAGATGTTAACAAAAAAAAGTAAAAAAATTTTTAGAAATCGAGCCGACGGATCATCCGTTAGGTCCGGGTCAAGTTTATGGAATTTATGCAAAAGGACAAGATCCGGATGTTGGTGGAGATTTGTATAAAAAAGATCAACTTAAATATCATGGAAGTAAGTATTGAGTAAGAGTCCACAACTATATCTTCCATCACCTTTTCCCTATAGGGTATATGGTAGTTCCCGCCAAGAGAACAAATTCATCATCACGGAGCGAGAAAATGCCAAAAAGGTGCAGGGCAGGGATAAAAGTAAAAACATTTTGTCAATCGACTCAGCTCGCTCGTAGGGAGATTTTTTTTACTTTTGACTCTTGCCTGCACCTTTTCCCTCTTTGATTCTCCATGAGGGTTTCAACCAATTCTACTGATTAGGCCATGAGATTCCAACTTTTGCACTTTTTCATAAGAACACTATATTTAAACTTCATTCTAGGTGCCAATAGAGGTGTTTTCCTCTTCGAATTTGTGCCCCAAGACGAAATGCCTCCTACAGGACCTCTACTTTTTATCAAAAGCTCAACTTCCACTTCACCCGAATCCAAGAAAGAGCATGCTACCACTAATAGTCCGACAACTTCGTTTGTCATAGCTGACTTAGAACCAGAGGAAGAATCCGAAATTCAAGAATCCGCAGAAACTGAAGCACCAGTTCAAGAATCTATGCCAACAGAAAAAACTACTATCACTAGCCCGAAGCCTGCACTAAAGCCAAAATCTGAGCCTACTCCAAAATCTGAACCAAAACCAAAATCTGATCCAGAGCCAAAATCTGAACCCAAGCCTGAACCAGAACCCAAAGCAGAGCCTAAACCAGAACCAGAGCCTAATGCAACAAAGAAAGCTACCTCATCTTTCTCACCACCTCCTTTGAGGACGGACAGCGGTTCAAAAACGCCTGCCACTAAAAAGTCAAATGCTCAGCAAAATTTCAATGGAATCTCAACCTCTTATGCCACTTCTTTATTGACATTAATTTTGTCTTTCATATTTTTATTTATTTGAGAAAAAAGAAAGATGTAAACTAGTCGAAAAACTAAATAAATAGATATAATCGGTTTTAGAGGATGTGGTGGCGTAGCCATATCCCTCATAACGAATGGAGAGAGACCTGCAGCACGGCAGTTTTTTGTGAAAAATTTCTGTCAAAAATCTCATTTTTTGGCAAAAATAACCATTTCTTGGTGATTTTTTGATGAAAAAAATGTCATTGAAATTTTTCGGCGGGATAGGACTTTATAGCAAAGAAAAATAAGAAAGCAAATAGATTATGCAGATTCGATATGGGTTGTATTATGCCCATTCACTTGATCAAATTCGTCTAAATTTTTCGGAGTGAAAGCATAGGGCAAGAGATCATAGGTACTAGTTACGTTGACATCATTTGTCTTGACAGTTCCCAAAATTACCTAAAGTAAAAAATTTAGAAATTTTTGAGTCTGAAGGATTTGATTGAAATTTTGGCCCTTTGGGGGTACATGTACCTCCTGTACCCCCTTCGGCAAAGCACTAGATCGGATCGATGCAGGGCGTACAGATAGCGGACGCAACTGGTCAGATCAATACGAGTCAAATCTTCTCGGAACGGGTTGAATTGGTCAAGACGAATCAGTTTGGAACGGGTCGAGATTTTTTAGGTCGGGTAAGATAAATTCGGATCGAATAAACTTTAAACAAATAGTATCGTCGCTTAATACCTTATAATTCCCAAATTCCACTAAAAACTGTCTACAAATCCCACATGGACTAGCCAAGTGTCCTGCATCAACTACAACTGCAATAGCTTCGAAATCCTTATACCCTTGAGAAATAGCCGAACAAATAGCACTCCTTTCTGCGCATATGGTTCCACCATAAGAAGCATTTTCAACATTGCCTAAAAATGAAAAATATTAAGAATTTTTATATGATTTTTCAAAATTTAATGATTTTTTATATGAATTAAAAATCAAATTTTATGCTTACATCCTAATATGATTTTTCCGTCTTTAGTCAAAAGTGCAGCTCCGACCTTGTATTTGCTGTATTTAGCATAAGCTCGGCTCCATGCAATGCGAGCTTGCTCCAAAAGTTGTTCGTTAGTGACCTCAACCATGGTAGTTTAAAAGGCTCTAAATTAAATAAATCAATAAATAATGACTAAAAATTTGTAGTCCTTTTTTCAAAAGTTGCGAAAAATCCTAATATTAGATTGTTCGGAAAGTATTGCACTAAGCTTTAGTCTATTAAATCTTGCTCCAGAAATCCGTTTTCGACAAAAAAATTTTTATATTAGCCAAAGACTTATGCTGAATACGATCCAATTGCTCTTTTTGAGAACAAGAGGAATCTATTGCACGCATTGCCGACGCATGAAAATGCTTTCATGATCTTGATTCAAAGAATACAATTTTTCTGAGCCTCTTTAGGGATATGATCCTCGTAGGACACCTTCCAGTGATCAAAATCAAAAAATTTCTTCAGATTCATATTCTCCTGTCGAAAAAACTCCGCATATAAAATTTCAGCCAATTTGAAAATTCGAAATTTTTCTACCCCTTGGTCCCCTTTTAAGGTAAAAAATCGAAATTTCAAAAAGTTCTCCAAATTGGCTGAAACTTTTGGGAGTTTTCGACAAAGGAAACACGAATCTGAACGATTTTTTTATTTGGACTACTGGAAAGTGTCCTACGAGTATCATATCCCTAAAAGAGGCTCAGAAAAGTCGTATTCCCTGAATCAGGATCATGAAAACATTTTCATGCGTCGGCAATGCGTACAATCGATTCTCTGCCTAGAAAAACCCTAGTCGAAAGTTTCGTCCAAAATCAGCTTCCATAGCCAAATATCAACATTTTAAAATTAAGTTGCAACAATGATAAACGCCAATTTCGAAAAGTCTGTATATTGGCACGAAATTATGATTCTCAAAAAGAGCAATCGGATCGTATTCAGCATACGCTTTTGACTAATATTGAAAAATTTTGTCGAAAACGAATTTCTGGGTCGAGATTAAAAAGCTAGCAAGCAACAAAACCTCATACATAAAAAGGGAAACTGACTGACTGATTCAATAGCAATCTATAGTCAGACAAAGAAACATTTGCAATAAGCGATCGCTGTTAGAGTTCAAAATAGAGATTGTATATTAAAAACGACAGTGTGAAGAAACAGAACTCGTTTGGTTTTTAAACGATTGTATGAAACATGAAATTTATGAAACACTTGTACAGAGTGGACCAAAAAAGTGGATTTTTGTGATTTTTTGGGACCCGAAAATGTATTGTTTTAAAAATGACTCATCTAGGGATAATTTTATGCGGGGAATCAATTGCGCGCATTCCCGAAACCCTGAAAATGCAAAAAAACCGCCGATCCAACAGTGAACAGGATTTTACAACAAGGAGAGGCGAGCTAACAAATTTTTCATAAAAATTTGAAAAAATCATAAGGGTTCTGTCTTATGATTTTTATTTTGCTTCAGTGATTTTTCACGTTAGGGGATGGCTATATTATCCTAACCCTCCAGGAAACATCTATGATATCCGGCATAGGTGCACAAGTAGGAGGAGAGAGGGAGGACACTTATCCAAGTACGACATTTTGAAATTTTTTTGAAAACGATATGTTTTTGACCTTTTTTTGGTCACCAAACTTAAAAATGTCGTATTTTTGATAAAAAAATATGTAAATTTTGGTAAAAAAACATATCGTCTCAGGCCAAAATACGACATGTTTTCGCATTTTTGCCCCCGATACGACGACATAGGAGGGGAGACAGCCCCCTTGTGCACCTATGATATCCGGTCAGTAAACATGGAAACCATTAAGAAATTTCATATTTAGAGTAAACTTTTAGAAAAAATATTAAAAATTCAATTTCCCCTGCAAATATTTCATTCCCAATTAAATATACACATTTTCGACAAATGCCAAATTTCAGACTATATAAAAAGCGATATAAGGCTGAAAAAGAGAGCGAGCAAGCGAACAAAAGAGCAGAACAATTTATTCCAACAAACCAGTGGAACATAAACCACAGCAGACACTCAAGGATATGCTTATTAAACTTTGTATTCCACTAGATTATATAAAAAATGGATGAGAATATAGATAAATATCGATTTTTTATAAATGATCAAGAACACTCTATGACAGAAATTAAAAACAGACAAAAAGATACAATTAAAACGTGTCGACTAGACAAAAAGACACGCTTAAAAACGTGTGATCAGATTATTGATAAAAAATTAAGCCATAAAAATAAAAAGAATCAACCATAAAAGTATAAAATATCAGAACAGCTAACGAATTAATAATGGTGTTAGTCTTGGACTGATTAAACTAAAAATATTCAAAATTTTATTCAAATCTTCTTATATAAAACGTGTAATGTTTGTGTCTAGGTGTTCGGATTAACTTTTGAAGGTGATTCAAATCCTTAAAACGATACACTGAAAATGATAAGAAAAAGAAAATTTTTGTCATTTTAGTAAAATGGGAAAAATTTATGGGAAATAAATAGTTTGAACATGCAAAATTTTTTGTTGAAAACATTGATACATCTTTTAAATATTGTTAAAATCTTAAAATTTTTAGCGCAAAATTTTTTTCAAAAGTGCCGTTAAAGGACCAGTCCAGTAAGTTACAATCATATGAAAAATGATATATTCGGACAGATCTTGAAAAATGGAGCATTTTTTGTTTTTACGGCATGTTCTGAATCGTTGTAGTTTTTAAGATAATTGCGTTTGAAATTTTGAATTTATTACAAACTCTTCGTTGTAATACACAAACTTTTTTGAATTTTTGCGGAAAAATCGATTTTTGCATCAATCTTTTAAATTTTCATAAAATAAACATAAACCTTAGTTATTACCCAAATTTAGATGTGGATTTACTCTTTTTGATTTATGGACCTCCCATTCTTACAACAATTGATGTTTTTGGCTATTTTCAATTATTGCGAGGAGTTTTTGGTGGTGCAGCTATCATGACGTTTGTATTTATGATTTACGAACGTGTCCTAGCAACATTTATGTACAAAACTTATGAAACATGGAGTAATTTATCTGTTTTCATAATACCGCCTATCGTTTCACTTGCTGCAGCTTTTTTATTTGGTTATTTAGTAGTTTCGGGTAATTCATTTTAAAAGTAATTCATCAAACCAAACTGTAGATAATTGTGTATGATGTTAGCGATTTGAAATTTTGTGTATTACAACGAAAACATTCGATCCCTTCTCTGAATCAAGGTCAAGGAAGCGTTTTCATGGTTCGGGAGCGCGCGCAATCGATTCCCCGCCTAGAAAAACCTAGAATTGACGATTTTCTCATAAAAATCCGAAAATGTTTAATTTTTGCTTCAATATACCCACCCCATTTCCTGAATCAGGGTTGAGGAAGTTCTTTTAAAAAAAATTTTTTTCGGAGAATGGGCTCCAATTTTTACCCCTTCTCCTTTAAATTGTTATGACTCAAAAATTCAAAAATGGAATTTTTATTTGTTAAAATTTATATATAAAGGTTTGATTTTAGGAATTTCGCTGTTATATCTAGTAGTGCCATGTTTTTGCATTGGTGTTATTGCTTTTTGTGTATGATAATAATTTTTGAAAATTTCAGAATTTTATACCACTTTTTAGTTGCTTTTTGGCTCTTATTTCTATAATTTACGAAAATATAAGCAATCTCAACAATTACCAACATACAACTTAAGCCATAAATTTCAATTAAGTGAAAATATTCGCTCAATAAGCTTAATTTGGAGAGTTTGTTTTATCTTTAGCGGTAATCTAGGATTTGCTGCTTTAGTAAGTAGTTTACCATAATTTCCCCAACCCACCCTCATTGGTGGATAAGGGGTTCATTTATGGCACTTGGAGGCCGGACCTCCCCCCGAAAATTTTCGGCCAAAGGCAGAAAAATATCCCTTTTTGTTCAAAAATAGATTGTTTAACGCACCTCAATCTAATAAACCACATCAAACCCCCAGGGCTTCATTTGAAAAATTTTTTTCTAGAAGCGTTGGGGGCCCAAAAATTGGCACTTTTTCCAAAAAATGCATGATTTTTGGGTTCCCAATGATTCTAGAAAAAAATTTTCAAATGAAGACTGGGGCCTTGATGTGAGTTTATTAGATTGAGGTCCCATCACCATTTTTAAAAAGAAATTAGGCTTCTAGCTTTTAACCTCTTAGAGAAAAGCTCGACCCACTATTGGGCCCCCACCGTCCCCATTTTCGGAGCCTGGTAAAGGCAGCCTAGTACAGGTATGATCAATATGTGCTTTTAAATTCCAAAATGTTTAAATTGATCAAAAATGTAAATTTTAAGGCATTTCTATTATCAGCTTTTATTGGAAATGCTACATTGAGATATTGTTGTTTAATCTTATTTAATTATTTAGCTGCATCTGCTTCAATATTAAATATTATGACTCTTTTGATAACACCTACATGGAGAGATTTATTTTTTAAGTCAGTTTTTAATCTCAACAAATATTGTTTATTATATTGGGTTCATGGGGCAAAAAAAATGGGTGATAGAACCCAAAATTCACCCACTATCACCCAGTGGGTGGCATCACCAACATCATCTATCACCCATGGGTGAATCACCCACAATCACCCATCACCCACTAGTGGGTGATGGGTGATTTGGGTAATCCACCCAGGATGATGAGTGGGTTA
This sequence comes from Acrobeloides thornei, assembly GCA_034699885.1. NCBI lineage: Eukaryota > Metazoa > Nematoda > Chromadorea > Rhabditida > Cephalobidae > Acrobeloides > Acrobeloides thornei. Next base: position 16,431 of record JAQGCP010000316.1, read on the forward strand.
TGGGTGATGGCAACTTTTCGCCCCCTGATTGGGTTGTACCATAATTTTCTGGCTTTTGCTATTTGCATGGAATCTTTACAAATGACTCCTGTGGAGAGTTTTTCTAGGCGAGGAATCGGTTGCGCACATTGGTGAGCCGTGAAAATGCTTCCCTGAATCAGGGATGGTGGTGGGTGTATTGAAGCAAAATTCATTGTTTTTTCCGAATTTTAGCATAAAATCACTCTCCGGCGGGATGAGTCAATTTTGTAAAGAAATAGCACAAGCCAGAAAATTATGGTACAACGTAATATATTGAATTTAGCAAGCTACGATCATTTACAAGAATGTTGAGGCGAAACTCACACGTTGAAGATGTAAATATTGCATTACAGCAAGTGAAAAATCTCCAAGGGCAACGCCTAGTTTTATCAATAAGTGAAGAACAGGATGTATATTTTCAGCAATTAAAGGCTTCATGGAAATAAAACACAGAAAATAAAAGTCCGTGGAAGATACAATCATTTGCAATTTTTGTAGGGTGAAGAAAAAGGAGATTTTTGTGATTTTTTGGGCAAATTTTCGGACATAGACTCAAATGAATCGAAGGGGATGAAACGATGCTTCCATATGCTCGCACCCACATGCCCTCAGGCTGGTTGTTCCAAGAGGACAACTACCCTAAGCATACAGCGAAGCTGACGAAGCAATGGTTCCGGCATCCGAGGGTCAATGTCCGCGTCCTTCTTTGGCCAGTCCAAACTTCAACCCCATCGAGCATCTGTGGTTCATGCTGAAGAAGCACTTGCGTGGAAGGCATTTCCGCAACGCAGATGAGCTTTTCCAAACGATTCGGGAAGAATGGACGCGAATCCCACGCGATACAATTCTGGGCCTGGTTGAGTCTATGCCTCGCCGCATGAGAGCTGTCATCAAGGCGAAGGGCTACGCCACTAAATATTGAATATTTATTAAGTTTCATGTTGTTTTTTTGTTTATTCTGTTCAGTTTTGTTCATTTTATATCATAAATTTGTTACATCTTTACCGAAACAATGATTTTGCTCAAAAGACTGTATCTTTTGTTCTATAAAACAGTGTGAAATGTTTTGGGATCGTTTAAAAGCTTGATTTAGGGATAAAAAATGGCATCAGAATCAGTTATTATGGATTTATAGATTAAAAGTTATCTGAAGTTAGATTATGCGCCTTTTTCTAAGCGACTAGTTTTTTATTTCTGCTACTTTTTTATAACGTTTTTCTATATTTATAAAACTTCGTTGTTGTTTTTATTTTAAATAAAGTTATTTTAAAAATATTTTTTTTATTTAGGTTATTAATCTTAACTTTACTTTAAATCATTATATATAATTTTTTAAGCCATAATAAGCTTTTGTTTACCAAGAGTTCTAAGAGGAACGTCATAGTTCATTTTCCGAGGCTTTCAGAAGCTTTGAAAACCAGATTCCCGGAAGCCTCAGGCGCCTGGCTTTCAAGGCTCTGAAAAGCTTAGAAAAAATTCAAAAATGATCAGAAACCTGAAAACGAAATTCTGATTCCTCACCTACAAAAACCTGGAAAAAATGTACAAAACCATTTTTCTAGTAGCGGATAAACATATTCCTATCGCTAGTGATATCTTGGCCTACCAATACCTTATTATCTTACTGCATTTTTCTAGTTTTTCGGGATCATGAGAAAACCTTGCTTCGTTGTCGGAAGCCTAGCTTCCGAGGTTCTCGGAAGCGTCGGAAGCCTACTATGGCGCCCCTCTAAATCTTTTGATTCTCGA
>JAQGCP010000317.1:0-18190 GCA_034699885.1 Acrobeloides thornei
GACGGAAATTTCTAAACTCTGAGCTAACGTTTACAAAAAGAAATTTCCGTCGGGTGTTCAAGACCATCGAGAAAATTGTTTTTTTTTTTAAATTGGAATAGATTTTATGTCTCACAGTGTAGTGTTGGTAATATATACAAATGTTATGACTCTTAAAAAGTATCGAAATTGATTTTTTGTTGTTTTAAGAAGCGATATCTCGAAATATCGAAAATATCTCACTAGAGGGTGGTGGTGGGAAAAAAATATTGCTACAAACTTGAAGCCTAGTTTATTTTTACGTACCTGGTGAGTGATTAATGAAAACATATTAGTTAGGTCGTGCCTTTATACTTGTGGAGAAATCGACACTATTACTTTTTTCACGTTTACTTTTTTCACTTTTCCCCACGATATAAACTATTACTTTAAAAAATTGCATGAAAAAACGTGAAAAGGTAATAGTGCCGAGAAATCGAGGTGTCATGTTTGGCGAAAATCGGTAATTCATAAAAAATTTACAGGCTTTGTATGGTCTAAAAACAGTGCAAATGAAGGTTTTACTCCGAAAATTTTTATGTTTTTAGTAATCAGCAATTTATGCCTGAACTTTTGGCATACCAAATAAAAAAATCATTTTCTGACCCAAAAATTCATTCATGGGGCCCCTTTGGTTTTAAGCGCACGCTCCACTTTGTTAGCGATTTTTACATTTTTCTCTCCCCGGCCTTTGAAATAGGACTTGGTCAGGAATGTCGGGCATTAACAGAAAATTTCGAGCTAGAGCTCAAAAAGTGATTTTTCAAGGGGATCAAAAATCGCTAAATTTGGTAAGAATGTCACTTTTCTCGTGAACTACAAAGGCATTGAGCATAGTCGAGGTGTCGTTAGAAAGGGGAACGATTGACAATAAAAACGTGCTTTAAATTTTAGGGTCCGGAAACCAATTTTCGTAAAACACGACACCTCAATTTCTCCACAAGTATAAAGGTGCGGGACCTAACTAATATTTTTTTATTAATCACTATCCAGATACGTAAAAATAGACTAGGCTTCAAGTTTGTAGCAATATTTTTTTCCTACCACCGCCCCTGTGCGAATTTTCGAGTTATCGTTGCTTAATTCCAAATCGTAAAAATAATTAAAGAGATCTATCATGGATTCGCATATCATTCAAGATGTTGATTCAGTGGAAAAGCTTCAAGAGGTATTGTTAAATTGTGAAGCATCGGAATTCCATAAGCTTGCTAATCATTCTCTTCGGATATTCGTTTTATCAAATTTCGCTGGATTAACAAGTAGTGTTTGATTTTGTCGAAACTCGAAGTTAACATTTTCAGGCGACATGGGTTTTCTCAATCCCACATTGCTGAGCAAACTTCGTTCAATTGAACAACAAACTGAAATACTAAATGATCTTTCATTTGATCTTATAAGGCCAATTAAAAAAGCCCGGTATTTTTATTCTTTGAATTTTAAACAATTTTTTTAAAGTAACATCGAACTTCTTTGGATATCTGCGGGATTTCCATCAAAAAGATTTGTTTCTGATATTGAAAATACGTTTACTACGTTTGATAGTTTGTTATGCAAGTTTCGGACTCTATTTTCTTGGGCATTAATTTTGGAAGAACCTTCGGCTCAATTAAAGGAAAGGATTAAAGAAGTTGTAAGTACTAAAACCTTTTGTGCACTACACTCAAAACGATTGGTGTTAATGCAAATCAAACAACAAATAAAAAACACCAAATTGGTGTTAATTAGTACAAAAATCTGATGAAGTAACACCAAAATTGGAGTTATATATAACACCATTTTTTGTAGGTATCATTTTGATACAATTTTGCACCATGTTGCATCAATCGTTTTGAGTGTATGTAGTGGATCAAGGTGGAATAGACATGGATTTATTACTACCTACTTGAAAAATGTACATTTTTAGATTCTTTTATTAGAAAACCAATGGGAAAACGAATCGAACAACACTTTGAAAGCTGAATTTCTGCTAGAACGTATGTACTATCACTTATTTTTCTACGAATACGATGAAGCGAAAGATTGTCTGTCAAAAGCTGTTTCGTTGGCTGGTTTCAGCTTTGATTTGATTGGCTTATTGGGGAAGAGGACTAGGTTCCAACAAAAAGATGTGGCCCAATTGGCAGTTTCGGTAGTGTTTTACTACTTTTGAGTTAATTTTAATATGAATATTTACAGGTAACTTCGTCAATTGAAAATGTATACGAAGCTGATAAGGATGTTCCACTTAACTGTTTGATGAATGATGATACTTTGTTAGAACAGGTAGGTTAATTGGCTAATGGATAATACCTTTATACTTTTAATCGTTGAGTGACGCCCTTCCTTCAATTCGATAGAGTGATCCCTCCTGAGACATATCGACTTTCGCGACTCCCTCCCTGAGGGGGTCACTATATTCCATTGATGGACCAAAAATATTTCTTTTAGGTTTCTTTGTCCAGCGGAGAAAATACTCGAATTTTACTTTCACCTATTCAAATAGGTTGTGTACTAGCTACTGCAATTCTTGACAAACGTACTCATCATTACGATGAAATTTTGAAACAACGACTACTCACTTATATTGACGAGGTACGATTTTTTATTATAAAATCGAGAAATTTTTTTGGTACTACTAATGATTAGTGAGCCCATTTAACGTGAATTTTTCCAAAAATTTTTTTTAGCTTTTTGGAAATTCTTAGTAGAGTCAAAGCTTCATTTAGTCACACCTCTCTGGGAGTGACTAAACGGAATTTGGGAGGGGGTATGACTAAACGGAGATGGGGCGGGGTGACTAAACGGAGCTTTGACTGTAGTACCATTCCTTTATAGGTAATATTACAACGGCGCAACTTTGCTCTTCAAACACGAGCACTTGCCGAAAGATGTGAATTGGAAAAAGATCAAAGAAGAAGGGTAGATAGAGCTTGTCGTCAGGCTGAAGTTCTGACTAAGCTTCTTGATGGTGTTGATGATCCGGTGAGTTTATTTAAAAATCAATTGTCTTATATTCTTTGTTCTTTGTAGACTCCGAATGATGAGAAGTATAAGAGATTTGATATGCTATTGGCAAGCAATCCAATGCCATTCTGGAAAATTCATACAATCCATGCAAAAATTCTACGCTCCTTGGGTTGCACTGGAGTAAATTTTAGCACGTTAGAACAAATCTGGGCAAAGGGGTGGAAAAATTTCTTCGCAATTTTTTTCCAATCCTATCTGTCTATATATGCAAAATTTGAATTCCTCGAATAAAAATACCCCTAGAGGGTCATTTTCGAAAAAAATTATAAAAAATTTTTGTCTCCCAAAGTGGAATAGTACCAAGATTTTTCTTATTTTGAGAGGCCAAATCTTATCTTTTAAACAACTTTTACTACAAAATCTTATTTTTTACGATTTTATTAAAGAAGTCTTTATTTTTTTACCTATTCTTCAAAAAATATCCTTATTCTCATTCTTCAGGACTTGGTATCACTGCATAAGGGGGGGGGGCACTTATGTTTTTTTCAGCCTTTGGTCGGGTTTGGAGGGCTGCCGGGCCTCAATGCGCGTACGGGCCTGTAACTGATCATTCAATGTTTTCAGGAAGCTCTACGAATCTATGAGTCGATGGAAGATTGGGATCAAGTAGTGGATTGTTACAAACATTTGGACCAGCTAGAAAAAGCGGAACAATTAGTGAGAAAACTTCTGAGCCAAAAAGAAGATCCTGTGTATTTCTGTATACTAGGTGATATTACGCGAAATGTCGAATATTATGAAAAAGCTATCGAGGTAAACATGTTCAAATACGCATAGTAAAAATATGCAGTTTTGATCGATTTTGATTACCAAAATTTCCGATCTCTAATCTAAATTTCAATCTTTTTTGTTGAAAAAACGATAAAAATTTGATCAAAACTAGGGGTATAGACTTGGAGAAAGATCAAACTTTTTTGAAAAATGGAATTTTTCAATAAATTCGAATTTTCATGAAAAATTGAAAACATGCAGTTTTGATCGATTTTTATGATCAAAATTTCCGACCACTAATTTAGATTTCTAAAGACCATTCGGCGAGAGCAAGAAAGGCTCTAGGGAATCTTATGTTAATTAGAAATCAGTTTGATCTGGCATATGATCATTTGAAACGGTCCGTCGATCTTCAACCTTTTCAAGTAAGTGCAATTTGATTTTTTTAAAATCTTTTCTTATAAATCAATTTCGTTTCAATGTATAGGGTGATCCAAAAAAACCATACTTTTGCGTTTTTGGCGAAAAATTTTTTTAAAATCATCTTCAAAGGGTAATTTTCACGCAAGAAATCGATTGCGCGCATCAAAAACCCTTGAAAACGCATCCCAGACTATGAAATATATACAATTTTCAGAATTAATACCGAATGTTGGGGTTAAATTTTTATTGATTTGTTTTGCAAAAAAAGTAATTTCAATAATCTTCTGCGATACTTGGAAATACAAAATTTTGATATTTCACGGTCCTGGGAAGCGTTTTCAAGATTTTTCGTGCAATCGATTTCTCGCATGAAAATATAGGTGATTTTTGAAAAAAATTGAAAAATTTTCACCAAAAAACGCAAAAGTACGGTTTTTTGGCTTATCCTGTAATGCTTTTATAGCTTGGGACATGGTTCAATATGGGTCATTGTGCTTGGAAATTGGAGCGGTATCAAGATGCTGCCAATGCTTATCATCGTTGTGTGTCGTTTGAGCCGGAGCATTTCGAGGCATGGAACAACCTAGCTGCTGCTTACATCAGAATGAACCAAAAACCCAGGGCTCAGAAAATTCTCACCGAAGCTCTGAAGTTCAACTATGATCATGCGAATATTTGGGAGAACTACCTCTTGATTTGTGTTGATGTAGCCGATTTTGCTCAAGCTATTGAAGCATATCACCGGTGTATAGACTTGAAACACCGATTCCAAGATGATCAAGTGCTTGAAATAGTTGTCACACAAGTTTTGAAATTGCCTGAGGTATCCTTTTTTGTTTCTTGTTTGTAGGCTTATCTAGGGTTGCCAAATCTGTGACCTATGGGTTACACAAATGTAATCCAGACAAGCATTTTGTAACCCACTATGTGTAACCCAAACAATTTTATCAATCAAGTGTAACCCAGACCATACTTTTTTTTGTCACCCAGGTTGCCATATTCAGAAACCAATATGGCAACTCTGGGCTTATCCCCATTTGTTTAGGATGAAAATTCAACTCGTATTAAAGAGCGCATGCGAAAGTTATTGGGTAGAATTTCGAGTTCTCAAGCGACAAGTTCGCTTTTTTGGCATCTTTATGCTTTAGCTAAAAAGCCTTCAGATGATTGTACAGATATCACGGCATGGATGGCTTATTTTGATTTGGAAGAAAAATCTTTGAGGCTTATGATGAATGAAAAGGTTGGAGTTGAAATAAAAACTTGATCCTTTGACAGGGCCGATCCGGGGGGACTAAGCAGGCCTAAGTTTTCCTCCGGAATCCAAAAAATGAAAAAAAATTCTAATAGTTCCCCTTATGTTTTACCCAAAAAATTTGAAACCGTGGGGGAGGTGGTCAAGCCCCCACTCCAAGATCAAAACCTGGATACGGTCTTGTCCTTTGGAAAGCCTTTGGATTACCCCATGTACCGTTATCAGATTTTTGTCCGGGTACACCACACATCTCATAGGTTTAAAACGCGAGTTCTGAGAGATTCGGACTTCCGTAGCACAAAAAAATCGGCGTAGATCCACAGGAAAAATTATGCTGATCACGAATACACTGGTTTTTGGGATTGAATCGGCCCGGAAGGGGGTCGAAAATGACTCCGAAGTGCCCAAAAATCGAGGATTTCGGCCCGGAAGGAGGTCAAAAATGGCTCCGAAGTGGCAAAATCGCGATTTTTGGCCACTTCGGAGCCATTTTGACCTCCTTCCGGCCCGATTCAACCCCTAGTATATTCGTGATCAGCATAATTTTTCCTGTAGATCTACGCCGATTTTTTTCTGCCACATAGTCCCAAAAAAGTTCTATCCTCTCAGAATTTGCGTTTTAAATTCTGTTTTCACATTTTTTAAATTTATGCCATTTTAGAATTGGGAAATAGAAGAAGAGAAATGCATTCGAATTCTTGATAATTCTATTAATTTAGCCAACGAAAAGAGAAAACTAATGCTTAATACAAGTGTGGATAAGGCACAGGTAACACAATTTTATTATTAATTTCATTTTTTATGTCGAGGGGGCGGGATCCCAACGTAACTACGGGACCTGCTTCTTCCCCTGGTTTGAATATAATTTTAATTTGATAATTTTTGCTTGTAGATGTCCTCAAAGATTCGAATGAGCCTACGTTCTTTATTATCTCTATTAGAAAAATCATATGGTACGGATTGTTCTCAAGCAAGTACTACACTACAAGAGAGATACCAATTGGGTTTGGAACTTATAAAATCATTATAAATAATCCGGTTGTTTGTTGTTAATTGTTATTGTTAAAAATAAATCAATTTGTTGTTTTGTCGTTGGATTAATGCCAAAAAAGAATGGCTTGTCTAAGAAAGAAAGATTTGTCCTTGAACGTAGAAATATTGATCACATGAGTAATGAGAGGCCTTCATGTGTATCAAAGAGAAGGTCCTTGAAGATGTTATCTAGGCTCGAAATGTTGTTTTAAAAAATGCGAATTTGTTTATGTTTTATTTCATTTTTAGTTGTACTAGCAGGAATTGTAAAATCGGAGTAGGTTTCGTCGAAATTACCAAAGATATAATTTATAGGAACGTATATTGTACTTATTATCGGGAATCGAATGAGATCACTTGTGGTATAGTGACATGCCCAACTCATGTGCCAATTGATCACAATCAAGACGTGGATGGACTCGATTTCAAATTACCTCGTGGGTGGTATCGAATAGGGCCATTACAAATCAGGCATGATACTGGATGGTTTAATCTTTATCGCCGCCGAGCGACTGGTTCAGGCTATTGGGATTTCTATACGGATATACCAGAACGGAACTGTGTTGGGTATGTTAGTTTTTTGTTCAGCAACTGAGGCATAATTCTTAATCGTTTGATATAAAGGATGAGCCAAAAAACCATACTTTTGCGTTTTTGGAAAATTTTTTTATACCTCAGGTAATTTCAAAAAAAAATTTCACCAAAACGCAAAAGTACGGTTTTTTTGGCTTACCCTGTGTGATTTAGTGGTTTTGGGATGCATGCTGGCGAGAATATTTCTGGCTCTGTAACAGTTAAAGATAAGCGATGTTTTGATCGACTCGTAACTCAGATTGAACGAAAATCTACACAAGAAAAGTTCGATGTGCTTCAATGCCGAAAATGCATTTTCAATAGTTGTTGGTTAGGTACTCGAGTACTGCCTGATCAACGATCATATTTAACGAACCTACGATCTTATTAAGAATTTTTATTGAATTATACTTAAAAATAAATGAATAAGCCCACTTTATTAAAGCTCAACTTATCACAACAAGGATATCAACATAAAACAAAAAATGCGGAGCTAGTTCACCATCAACACCCGGGTAACGCGAAATGATAGGCTATCAAGCTTTTCATGCAAACATAACAATACCAATGTGTTTTTCAAGTTAAAAAACGATATTTTTTGGTCGATTTTAAAAGAAAAATTTGTTGAGACCTCGATAAGTGCGGTGAACTAAGTGAACTAGCTCCAAAAATTCTATAAGAACCATTCTAATACTTGAAGAATTCTAATCCGGAATATTAGCACCCGTAGTAGAAAGAACAATTAAGCATGATATGTACAATCGAATCGTAGCTATAACATAATTTTTTAAACCCAATACTATTGAAAGGTAGCAATAATATCGGATAAAGCCGAATATGTCCCGGTTGTAAACCCAATAATGGCGAACATGAAAAGCACACTATTTCGTAGCCATATGCCTAGAGTCAACTTGTTTTGGGCATAGCAAACCTAAATTAGGAACGTTTAAAGTATGCTAATTAGAGCTCACCAATAAGTCAATGATAGGAGGGAACACCACAGCCAGTGAAGTACATGCGACAGCACCAACTAAGGCAATAAATAAGGCTAAATGAGGAACCAATTCAGCAATAGCACCTAAAATTAAGGATACACATGTGTTCTAATGCATAGATAGTGAAAGAAATCTAAAGATTGACTTTAACTCTAGCACGGCTGACCCTGCAACCTATATATTTGGAAATCGCAAGGATAAATCTACAAGATACGTAAAAAAGTTTAATAAAAAAGTTGTTTTCCTATAGTCGAAAATTCGAGTCAATGCAGGTTTAGTATTTTGGGTATAACTCCTCGTAGGAATTGAATTGAGAGCTCATTAACCACTCATGAGAAAGGTGGTGATCCACCCTACAACTTTTGGAGCTAGTATACTTTGTTCCTGTCAACCGACACGAGTAAAAAATTGATTTCAAGTCAATGTTTGCATTTTCGGAGCTTGTTAATGGGCCTCAATAAAAAGTTATACCCACTCTTCAAGACATATCCTGATTTTTTGACCGGGTTTTTGATAAAGATCGGCATTTTTGACTCGGTTACGAGGGTTTTCAACCAAAGCGGTCGTCACATCAAATGTAGCCCAGATTCTCAGGAAAATTTTGGTATATTGGGTTTGGTAAGTTAGCACAGAAGTTTTTAGAGTTAAAGCTAATTTATTCATGAAAACTGGTGATTTTTCGATATTTTTAGCGTAGCAAGATCCCCAAACCTACATGTAATAAGAATGATTGAATATCTAGCCAAATAACTATATCTAACATGATTAACTGGAGCGCATTTTCTGGTAATAAACTTTTCTACCCGTTCCAATGGTACATAGAATTGCAAGGGATATGAAACCATTATGCATAAAACGAACATAATTTTCAGCGCTTGGTAAAATCTAAAAAAGTTGCAGTGAAATTTTCCCCCGATTTTTCATGCTTACGGCTCATTGGGAAGATTAAGTGTTACAGTATCTTTTACTGCATCACCAAAGGCGAGGTAACCATAAAAACCAGTAACGGCAAAAATTGCCAACACTACTAAACAGGAAGAATTCAAAACACCATTCCATGAGATGAATTGCTGGGGATGTTCCATTCGATTTTCTAATGGCATAATCTAAAATGTAGATATAGCTAAAAAATATAAAAAAGAAAACCTACAACACTGACTCCTTCAAATGCAAACATCACTGTACCAAAGAACAATGGCAAATCAGTCCATTTACCAAATTTTGTTACCGTGTCAACGGGTTGTAAATGGCCAAAGAAATAGTAGACTACAATTGCAACAGCACACAAATAAATCAAGTTTGCAGCAACGGCAAATGGTGCTAAACCTTTCAAGTTCCTAAAATAACCTGTTTTATGCCAATATGGGATTTTAGGCCGATTGTAACTCAAATGGTTTTTGAACCAGAATTTTTGCAGAATAAGATGCTCAAAAAATTTTTAAGCTAAGCCTTAGGGGAGGGGGGAGGATTCTGCATAAATTTTCCGGCGAAAATTCGAATTTTAGTTCATTTTCACGTCAATACACCCATGACTTTCCCTGAATCAGGGTCAAAGACGCGTTTTCACGCTTCAGGAATACGCGCAATCGATTCCCCGCATAAAATTACCCCTATATGGAAACTTTAAAAAAAAATTCGGGTCCAAAAATCATGATAAAATTCCGCGAGCTTTTGGAATAACCCAATAAATGCAAATTTTTGCATATTTTCACATTCATCACTAATCATAATGCCGTTTTGGATAACGCAGTGGTTATTTTTCCCTCTTCTAACATACCTAATAGAACAAATTGCAAACAAAGGCACTAATAAAAGAAGCATCCAAACAGCCTTTGACATTTTTATCCCAGTGTTTTGATTGAAGAACTAAAAATAATCAAAGTTACTTCGGCACTTATACCCCCATTGAACGTGGTTTAAAATCGAAAAATTTTATTTTTCGAAATTCTCTCAAAAATGATCCTATTAGGGGTAATTTTATGCGGGGAACATGTTGGCGATGTTATTTTTGCGTAAAAACGCGCTCCATTTTTAGAACATTGAATTTAGCGACAAAGAAAGTACATATTTCGAAAAAGCTAATATGCAAACACGTTCAATCAGGGGTATAAGAGCCGAAGTGGCTCAAAATAAGCATATTTGTAAAAAATAAACACAACATTCTTACATCTTCCAAGTTATCAGCCATAAATACGAAGTAAACACAACAAAATCCCAGTTGAGCGGTAAAAATATTAAAATTCACAAGTTGCCTACAAATGATTGCCATTTAAAAAATGGTCAAAAAATTTTTACTTAAAAAAATATCCGCGATTTTTAATCCAAGATGGCCCAGCTTCAACGGCACCACGCATAATATTCGCATAATCTATAAGCTCTTTACCATTTCTAAAAACACGTCTGTTATAGCAACATGGGCAAGATATAGGGCAAAATTTTTTGGATACGTCTTTTTTCTAATTAAAAAAGATTAAAAGAAATTTAACAACTTTGTAATTTTTGCTGAATAACTTCGTTAATTTTGCGAAAATTTGTTAACAAAATCAATGGAAAAAAACTGGTTTTCGGGTCCCCAAATACGAAGTTGGTAACTAATTTTTGACCCGTTACAGGGGAGGGTGACACCCTCCCATTGGGCAGGCATGCCCATGAGTGATAATTAGCCCCTAAAACAAACCTAGAACAAACATAATGGGATGCAAAAACTACCAATCTCATACAATAAATATTCACAACGCATATAATTACTATCAAAATGAGGCCTAGCTAAAACGCATGTTATTCAAGAGTAAGCACCTTAAAAACTTACATATAGACCAGAATGTTTGAATGCAAGCGGCAAGCTAAGTAACCCAGTTCCCAACATAGCTTTGATCATATGAACGAATGCCTGTTCCGAAGAAATGCTATTCTCAGTTTTTGCTCTAACTCCAAATAAACCCAGATTTTCATTTTCTGAACTAATGCCGCCTCCAGATCCTGAAAATTTGGGTGGACTCGCATATTGAGAAAAAAATAGGTTACCAGGAGCAATAGCGGAGTTATGGGTTGTGTTCTCCAATTCCAGTTGAAACTGAAAATATAAAAATGTTTATCATGCAAAGTAAAAATTTGAACTTACAGGTGGTGGAGCGCTGGTTGGAGAATCAAATCCTGTTCTTGACATCGCTTGTTTCTGTTTAACAATTAAGGGTTTGTGTAAAAAATCTCCTAAAAAGTACTGGGAAATGAGCGTTAAGGGTTCTTACTATTTAAATAGCACGACCAGAGTCCAAAAGGGACCCACTTTTTTGGGACCTTAAACCCCATGGGCCAGGTACCAAGGACGTAGTTAGAAGGGGGCACCTTATGATTAGGAAAAAATCCTAATCATAAGGGGCCGACCATATGTTTTTGGGTAAAAATCAGCCTTTTTAGGTAATTGCCCCCATGCCGGATCCCCAGCTACGTCTTTGTCTGGAACCCAAGGACCCCATTTGGCACGTGTTTCAAGCAGCAAAAGCTATAAAAACAAGTACTAGGGGCTGACTATATTTCGCGATTTTTTCGCCAGCCATTTTCTACTGCGACAACTGTACCATTACAATTGTAGAAGCGCGACTATTCGAAGTAGAAAATGGCTGGCGAAAAAATGGCGCGATAAAATCGCGAAGCATAAAATGGCCAAGAGGTCGGACTGTCCAACCCAAGCAACGTCGCAAAGTAAGGGGGAGGGGACCTCGCAAAATTGATGAACCTCTCTTTTTTCCTAATGCCCCCCCCCATGTTTTGGTAAAATTTTTTGGAAAATTTAAAATAAAAACCATAAGGCGCCATTTATACATCCGTCGTGTCGCGACACAACAGTGCATTTTTGTGTCGTACGACACAAAATACACTGTCGCGTCGGAAGTATAAATGGCGCCTAATGGTCCCCAGAGGGCGAAAAGGTGCCATCACCCACCACCATTCATCATCCAATGGGTGATCACCCGAATCACCCACTGAGATTAGGTCATTGGGTGATGCAGCACATGTGTCGCCCATTGAGTGATTGGTGATTGGCACCCATCACCCATTGTGATTTGGGTGCCAATCACCCATGACCCAAAATCAAACAATGGGTGAATCACCCTGGGTCAGCCACATAGCGAGGGGGGGGGGCACTAGGCCCCTCGTTACGACGCGAATTCACGGCCATTCGTTACGGGCCTCTCGTTACAGAACCTGATTAGTTTTAACTTTAAAAATTTAATTTTTTCATAAAAAATTGAAAAAAGTTGTTTGTGATTTCCCCCTCCCCCATTTTTGAAATCCTAGCACGCCCCTGGCAGGCCGTAACAAGCGGATTCTGTAACGAGAGGCCGTAACGAGTGACCGTGATGAGTGTGCTCGGTAATGAGAGCCCGTAACCGTAACGAGGGGCCTAGTGCCCGAGAGGGGGGGGGGCAATCCAACTCGTTGCCCGACTTGTCCGCGAACAAATCTTGTCCATCTTGACCGCGGGCAAGCCTTGCCCTCCTGTTCGCTGTCCGTCTTGATCGCCGACAAGCCTTGTCTGTCCATGATTTATTGGGACGGACAAGGCTTGTATAACGGCCTTGTCTGGCCGTTATATACCGCATGTCTGGACATGGATGTCCGTCTGTTGTCCGGACCAAGGGCGCATCCTTGCTCCATATAAAGAAAAGTTGATCGATTCGAAATTCACGATACAAAATATTTAAAATACACGTAATCTTTTTCTATGAGAAAGATTACGTGTATTTTTAATAAATCATGAGTCACGTTCCATAACTTGAGAACCTGTCATTCATTTTTTTCAAACATTTGGTCTCAAGGTAAATTGAATTAAAATGGTTAATAACACGACTTTCTTTGATTTGTAATTAAGCTTAAAACTCTAGTACCATGCATATTTTGTGCATGAATATTCTTTGAATTTTATAAGATTTTTCTGATAAAACCTTTCGACTTTTTTGATCATTCGATTTTATTATGGCTCTGTTCTAATATTGATACTTTTTAGTTGATCTCATTCTTGAACTTTTCGACAATTTACCCAGATAATCCAAACTTGTTGCAATTATGGTAGCTGGAAGCTCGGACAGGTAAGAACTCTTATTCATTATTTATCTGGATTACGGATACATACATATCCAGTAGTGGGATGGTCCATCCCATCACCCACCCACGGGAAATTTTTTAGAAAAAATCATAAGGGGAGACCAAGGTAATTTGACAAAATCTTGAAAAAATTTCATCCACCCCCCAGTAGACGAAAAACATCACAAAAATTATTCACCCTCCCGGGTCAGTGTCCTCCCCCTACTGGATATATATGTACGGATATAAATGTAATCAAATTTATGTTTATTTATGTCAAATGAAAACTTTGAGTTTAAGACTTAGAGGGGAAAATCGATTTGTTTATTATTTATATTTTTAATTTCCTTAATTTTTTTAGCAAAGGTGGAAGTAATCAAGCTTTGAAGGGAATTATAATGGGAGGAATAACTGGTGGCATAGAAATCTGTATT
The DNA here is from genome assembly GCA_034699885.1 of Acrobeloides thornei. Taxonomy (NCBI): domain Eukaryota; kingdom Metazoa; phylum Nematoda; class Chromadorea; order Rhabditida; family Cephalobidae; genus Acrobeloides; species Acrobeloides thornei. Next base: position 13,533 of record JAQGCP010000317.1, read on the forward strand.
ACGTTTCCAACAGAATACGTCAAAACTCAGCTTCAGCTTGATGAGCGTTCAGCAAAACCTCGCTTTAAGGTATGAATAATTCCCAATTTTGTATATCATACGAGGGCATTTTATTAGTTAAGTTTGATAAGTATTAATCAGAGATACCAAGAACATTGGTTTAAAATCAGAAAATCTGACTTCAAAAATCAGATTTTAGGAGCACAAATCAGCTAATTTTCCATTATATTTCTTATAAAATTGACAAAATTTCGCATCTCAAAAATCAGATTTGACACTGAAAAATCCGATTTTGCCAGATTTGACATCTCAAAATCAGCACTTTTCTGAAAAATCAGCAGACTTGGCACCCCTGGTATTAATATTAAGATTTTAGGGACCAATTGATTGTGTAAAGCAAACTGTGAACAGCCATGGAGTTGGTGGCTTATACCGAGGATTATCCGTTTTGCTTTATGGTTCGATTCCGAAATCGGCATTTAGGTTTGTTATTTTTGTGTATCTTTTGAGCATAAGGTAAATTTAGATTCGGAACATTTGAATTCTTGAAAGGTTATGCAGTTGATGAGAAGGGTAACTTGTCACCAGCAATGCGTCTTTTGTGTGGTCTCGGTGCGGGTCTATCAGAAGCCGTATTTGCTGTGACGCCCATGGAAACTGTCAAAGTTAAGTTTATCCATGATCAAACATTGGAGAAACCGCGCTTTCGTGGATTCGCTCATGGTATTGGAGTTATTGTGAAAACAGAAGGAGCTAAGGTAAGAGGAGTTCACTTGATGGGAACTTTATCTTCAGTTATATAGCGATAGGGGGGGGGGTCAATCCGGACAATTTCTCCCCACCCTTTCCCCCTAAATCGAAAATTTTTTCTAATGGTTCCCCTTTAATTTGGATCACTATCCCAACGGGACTTCCATCCTCACAAACATTACACGTTGAATGGATTTTAGGGGCTTTATCAAGGTGTTGTGGCGACTATGGCAAAACAAGGAAGTAATCAAGCAATCCGATTCTTTGTTATGGAATCTCTGAAGGATTGGTACCGTGGTGGGGATCCTAATGTTAAGATCAATAAATTTCTTGTCGGCGCTTTTGGTGCAGTTGCTGGTGCTGCTTCTGTTTACGGGAATACGCCCATTGATGTAGTGAAGACTCGAATGCAAGGATTGGATGCGAAGAAGTATAAAGGAACGATCGATTGTGCTGTTCAAATATGGAAGAAGGAGGGTTTCAGAGCGTAAGCTTTTAATCTGAGTGCTATTATTGGGGGGATAGGAATTGTTGACCGGCAAAAATTCGGAGAATAGGAATTGTTAACCTGGGGCATAGGTGCACAAGGGGGGACTGTCCCTCCTATGTCGTCGTATTGGGGGCAAAAATGCGAAAAACATGTCGTATTTTGGCCCGAGACGGCATGTTTTTTACCAAAAATACGAAATTTTTACGTTTAGCTACCAAAAAAGGTCAAAAACATGTCGTTTTCAAAAAATTCCAAAAATATTTCGTACTTGAGGGAAATTGCCCCCCTACTTGTGCACCTATGAAAGCGTTAAGTGAGAATTTCAAGGGGACTAATTGAAGCTAGGAGGAAAATTTTTACAAAATTTTATATTACTGACCTTACTGTGTTCTTTTCAGCTTCTACAAAGGCACCGTTCCACGTTTGAGTCGAGTGTGTTTGGATGTTGCTATTACTTTCATGATATATGACTCATTGATGGAACTTTCCAACAAGTATTGGAAATAGTTCACGGCCATTCTTGCTATTCTCTCGAATACTCAAAATATGTTAGTGCTGGGCGTATTTTTTGGTCTGTGATTTTATTTCTATACATGTTTATGATAGGACTTATTAGGATTTTTTATATTTTATACCAATGTAAATTTTTATATTGCACAACAATATGCATAGTTTAAAAGTTAATGCATTTATTTTTTCACTAGCAATATGTACAAGGCTCATAGTTTAAGGCTCAAAGATTAATCATTCCGTTTTTTATAAAATCTTTTTTTTGCAAAACAATTCAGTTTGCGTTTAAAAAAAATTAAAAATGCAGATAATTTTGGGAATGTATCAAAGTAATAATATGGCTAAACTGAATGGTCATTAAATTCTGATACTACTTCGGATTAACGACCTGAAGTCGGAATTTTTTTTCAAAATCAAGCATTTTAGGGGTTTTTTATGCGAGAAATCGATTACGCGCAAACTTTTCGTGAAAATGAGCCTTTTATACTTCATAAGCATGTGATTTTTATGAGTTTTTTTCAATTTTTTTGGCACGCATCGACAAAGCGCAAAAGCTGTTTTGCCTGAATGTATAAAAGGCTCATTTTTACGAAAATATTCTTTTTACGCTTCGGATGCGCGCAATCGATTTGTCGCATAAAATACCCCTAAAATGCTTGATTTTGAAAAAATTTTGATTTCAGAGCCCTGTCATTTGCGGTCGTTAATCCAAAGTAGTAGCTGGATTCTTTATAGTATCAAATCAGCTGTGCTGAACGGCAATTATAGCTTGGTGAAGGGGTACCAAATTTAGCATAGTGATTTTAAGTTTTTTCACTATCTAAAACTTGCTTTTTAATCGTTTTAAGAACAAGAGGGATGACATTCTCCGTTCCTACCTATGGCTACGTTACTAATCTCTTATGCAAATGTGTGTAAATTTTTATGCCCATGAGATTTTTTAGTTAGCTTTCTCAGGTTCATTAATAATATGTACAAACAATGGTAGCGTTAGGACCTCATTTCAAGGATAAATTGACAAAAAAAAAGTATATAAAAAATACAATTTTTCAAACATTTTCATTTCAAATCATAAGGGAGAAACCTTAGGTTTTTTGGTTTTGGGGGACATCCATAAATTACGTAACATTTTTCGGAAAATGTTCTAACTTTTTTCCCTGAAGGAATTTCGAAACATTTTCTTTGCAGAACCCACTAAACCATACCCCATTTTATGGGGGTCTACGAAGAAAAATTTTTGAAATTTGGAGAGGGAAGTTTTGATTTGGGTGAGGAAGTTTTAAGAAATTGTAAAAATTTTCCATTCTTTAGAAAAACGTTAATTTTCTTTAAAAATTTTTGGATCAGGGAGAGGAAGTTTCCCCTGATTCTTCCCATCATAATTCTAATGCCACTCTTGTTTCCTTAAAAATGAAAGGATACGTTCATTTTTTCCTTATTTAAGAGATAATAATTATAGTTTTATTGCTAAATAAATTATTTATTTAAAAGCTTAACGAATACAATTACAAAATGATTGCTTATCAATTTTTGTTATAAATGAAAGTTCAGGGGCATTTTGGTGTTGACCTTATCATTTTATTTAAACGGATTAATATTAGTCGTGCGATTAAAGAACCTGTGGGAAAAAAGTTGCCATTTTTGTTGATATTCGTAAAGTTCATGAAAATAGAGCATTTTTTGTTTTTACGACACCCTCTGAATCGTTCTAGTGGAATTTCCTGATTTTCGAACGCTGTGGCATCAAATCTATTTAAAAAGATAGGTACAGAAAATGCCCCTAACTTTCGATAATGGCAAAAAGATATCCATTGGAAATTAAGATATAACAGATTTCACTTTGAAATATTATTCCTAAAATTGTTAGTATATAAATCGATGTGCATCATTTATAGCGGTTTAATTTGTTAAAGTCTTGAAATTTTTCTAGTTTATGGTTTCACCTGGCTTTAATTGTACAGTGTCAGAATTGGGATGGATACAGTGCCGTAATTATGGGGGGCTTGGGTATACTTCCCCCAAACCTGAAAAATGTTTAATTTTCGGAGAAAAAATTTCAAAAGTATCAATCTCCCTCCACCAAATTTGAACCAAAATTACGGCACTGGGTGGATAGAAAATGTTATTGTCAAGTTAAAGGACCACTCTACTCGGAAAAAGTTGTAATTTTTTGTATGTAAAAAAACAAAAATGTTTCATTTTTTCATGAGCTTTTCTAATATCAATAAGAACGTTTTCGGCATACACAATAATGGGACGAACAAGATCGGAACACAAAAAAGGGACAAGAACGGGACGATGAAGGAAATTACAAGCACTATTGTGGTCCCATTCTTTAATCCCGTTCATGCGTTACTTGAACGATCGTTCCATCCCGTTCTTGTCTATGGCACGTTTTCCTAGCGGAGTGATCCTTAACACACCTTTTCTTTCTTTTCCAACTCCTCTTTGTTGATATAATCGACTCCTGGTGCCGGTCCCACTGGAGTGTCTTCATAATCAAGATCCGGTCGTCCCGGATGTGTATGTTGAATTGGCTAAAATTAGCATAATTTTTAAAGCCTCTATATGAAAAAAAAGAAGTCGTATTTTTAAGCACTGGAATCCGATTAGGAATGAAAGGACTTAAAAACCGGAAATTGAATCTTGTCTAACTTATATTTTTCAAGGGAACAAATTTCATTAGAAAATCTTATTTTTTATTTGAAAAAATCTTATTTTTTCACTGTTTTTTAACGAAATTCTTATTTTTTACTTATTTTTCAAAAAAATGTTCGGTACTACTAAACATTAACAACCGTAAGTGACGTGGGCATTTTTTCGAAAAAAAAAATTTTTTTAACAAGTGACCCTTTAGGGGTAATTTTATGCGGGGAATCGATTGCGCGCATTCCCGAACCTTGAAAAC
>JAQGCP010000318.1:0-18187 GCA_034699885.1 Acrobeloides thornei
GACTTTGAAAACTTCAAAGTAATTTTTGACAATGTTAGGATCAACGGATTTCGAAAATTTTTATCAACACTTATTCAACCATTGTTCAGCTACAATTTAAAAAAAGCTGCATAGAAATCGTTAGAGGGGGTGCGAGAACAACTAAAAACATTGATGTTGCAGACCAAAATGAACGCTCTGTACCTACTAAAGCATTCTATATTCCAATTTTAGCTCCCTTTGTTGTTTGGGTCCTTAATTCATACGATCCCGCTCTTATAATACAAACCATAATCTCCGAAGCTCCGATATATCAAAACTTTACTATAATGGAACCTTCTTTAGCCGGTTGCGATTTCTCTGGATCTTGCCGGCTGTTCATGCTACTTCTAATAGGAGCAATGTTTTTATTATGTACCACCATCATACCTTTACCCATTATCGCGTTTTTTGTATATGTCTACAGATTCTCAAAGATGGAAAAAGAAATTGCTTTTTCGAAACAAACGCATCAAATGAATCAGATGCTATTCAAAGCTATTATGATTCAAGGAGCTTTAGTTGGAATTTGTTGGACGTTTCCCGCAACAATTCTCGGTGCAATGGTTGTCTTTCAAATTCCATTTGAGAGTCTTATTGCCCAAATATGTATGTTCATGCCACTGTTTTATGCAACTTTGGATGCATTGACATTGCTCTATTTTATAAGGCCGTATCGAGACTATACCAAGAAGATATTCGGAGATTTTCTTATATGGATTCGGCTGAAAAAAGTCGCACCGAGTCCTACGCCAGTAATGGATGCTAATGTTCTGGATCTTTCTCAATAAGAAAATGGGTATAAATATAACTAGAAGAAAAGCTCTCAGACCAATAATGACAACTCATACTTATAAGGCGCTGGGACAGGTGAGGACGGGCATTTGAGGACGCGACACTTGAGGACGGATATTTGAGAACGCGACATTTGAGGACGAACAATTGAGGACGCAACATTTGAGGACGAGACATTGAAAATTTCAACAAATCCACATTTTTTTAAACAATATTGTTTATTTTAAAATTTCAAAATAAATCCTCAAATGTCGCGTTCTCAAATATCTGTCCTCAAATGTCGCGTCCTCAAATGTTCGTTCTCAAAAGACCGTCCTCAAGTGTCGCGTCCTCAAATGCCCGCCCTCACCTGTCACAGCGCAACTTATAAACAAGTTTGAAAAGTTTTTGAATCATTGTTGTAAACCTAAAGACTTTTATCGAAATAAATGGCATAAAGCTTTTGTATGACCTCATAATCTTATGATTTTTAATGATATAAAACACACACACAGGTGTGACACGCCTTTATTAACGGTTTGTGGTGTTGTTACATAAAATTCGAAAAATATTTATGAGTCATTCACAAAAATACATTTCCCGGAAGGGGGCGAGATTTTCTAACGTAATCTAACGGGGGAAGGTCAGCCAAAATCTAACGTAATTTTTTTGCTGAAAAACATTCATTTTAAGTGGAAAACGCTCAGAAATTTTCGATTTTCGACGAAAATTTTGTTGAAATCCTTGAGTTAATGCAAAAACCAGCGTCGCAGGTGAAATTTTTTTGATATACGCTTGTTTTTAAGCTGAAAATGCTCAGAAAATTACAATTTTTATATAGAAAAATGTAAAATTTTGGACCTTTTTGGTGAAAAAATAGGAAATTTTGGTAAAAAAATCATAATGGGGGACCATTATGATTTTTGAATAATTTTCTCAAAAAATTTGGGCAAAAACATAGGGGGACCATTAGGAAAATTTTTTAATTTCGTAATTCATGAGGTCGCCGAACGCTCTTATTTTCAAATGCTCTTATTTCTGAGGTTGCCAAATGTTCTTATTTTAAAGCGTTTTTATGTTCTTAAATTAAGTCAATGATAAAAATTTAATGATAAAGTCTACCCACATTATAGTTTCTCTTAAGGTCTCCGAGACGAGTTTAAAACATTGACTCAGAAGAAAATCATATGGGCTTATAAGCGAAATGTTAGGAGACGAGGAATATTCTTATCAAATAAATCAGCTAATGGCACGAGAGATTACACCAACGTTGAACGAAATTTGAATCAAGCAAGAAAAAAATCGATTCAAATGACACTTTGACAAAATTTTTATAAAAACTAAAAAAAATCGTCCAGTGAATGGCCACAACTTTTGTTCAAATTTTCTCATAAACTTTTCTTCAATCACATATTATTTTCATAATTTTAATCCAATTCAATTGAAATATCGAGTCGGCCAAGTATTTCCAACTCTGAAAAAGAAATTTATAGTTGATTTCTTGATGAACAAGACAATAGCGAGTAGAGTCTTTTAATAATGTTCAATAAAGCGTTTCCTTACATTAGTAAAAACAGTTTTGCGACAACTACCTGACTTTCGTTCGCTCAGATAGCCACCCTGTTTTCCGGCAAAGCTTTTTCGATCGTTCCCTTCGGCTCCTCCTTTTACAAAAATTCCAATCTACATTTTTCTGCATTTTTGCAACACATCCACCCCTTTCCCATGAACCACTTTTTCCGAGTCAAAACATCCGACCTTCTTCCCCCTTTCGAACAAGAAAATTTACATGGGAACGACTTCCACAAAGGATCGGTTGACTAACCTACGTCACAAACAACAACATTTAAGAATTCCATAAAATGATCTCTGACTAGATTACTACATTCCAATCAAAGTACATACACAACAACAAGAGTGCAACAACAAAATCATTAAGGGGCAATTTCCCTCTTTTACTCATTTATATTGATTAAACATTTATGTAAAAAACATGTTGATTTTTATTCAAAAAGATCTCGAAACATTAAAAAGGAGATATGAGTTTTTGAACATGTTCAACCATGCTAAAAAGAAGTGTATTTCTATTTCCAGCTTTTTTAAGGGGCACTAGCAACGGCTTAAGTTTTGCTACATTTTTAAAAATGTTAGAACTCGCAAGAAAAATCCATTTCAGACGCGGTTTTTTTCAAAACTATAAAACCAACTATGAACTTTCACGTAGCGTAATCAATTTTTTATGAGAACCTCAAATTTTCGTTGTAATATACTCCAAGATTTAATGTAAAATGTTCATTTTTAATGTATTAGTAAAATCAAGATAAATCGCAAAATTTTCGATATTTTTATGCATCTTTCAAATAAATAGAAAATAAGATAAACAAAAAATGAATCAAATTAAATCTAGATTTAGGGATGTCCAAAAAAACTTTTGGAGCTAGTAGCCTTTTGCCCAGCCAAGTAACAGTGTTTTTTCGACTCGAAAATTTTTTTCTAAAAGTTACCCTATTACCCCTAATTTGATGTGGGGAATCTGAATTTTGCATTCCCGAAACGTAAAAACGCTTCTTTGACTATGATTCAGCGATTTTAGACCTGTTTTTTTGAACAAAAATTGAAAAAAATTTGATTTTTTACCAGAAAATCGAATTTTCACAGGTTTTTCAATGTGAAAAATCGTTTGCAAGCATTCATTGTATTTATTTTTATTCTTTCATTTCAAACACTTCCTCATTTTATCATTTAGAGTTATCAATATGATATCGATTAATGACCTGCGCGAATTTAAGGATAATGATCTTTTTGAAAAGCTTAATCTTTCAGACGAAGACTTCGAGAAAAGATGGCTAGTCCCGCTTGGATTGTTTAATGGTAGAATTCTCTGTACATGTGGTAATAATATGGTTGATACTACTAACTCGAAAGGCTTTAGGGTGTGTGTTTTTTGGAACTTCATCTATATGTATGATTTATTAGATTTGGCGATGTAATAGACGAACGCAAGCGCATCCAAAAAATATCGATCGTGGTTATAAAACCGGAACATTCTTTGAGCATTCACATCTAACGTTTAAGCAATGTTTTCGGCTTTCCTACTATTGGGCCATGAATATGTCTATAGAGTATGCTGAGTTTCAAACCGAAATTGCGCATGATCATGTAGTCGAATTTTACGCTAAATGCCGAGCAATATGCGAAAAATACTTCAGAATTAACCCGGTTCGATTTGGTGGCCCTAACATATCGGTGGAAGCGGATGAAACCTTCTTCACACGAAGACATGGCCGACGTGGTCGGAGAGTTCGAAGAAACCCTTTTTGGGTCTTTGGCGTTGTTGAGCGAGGCTCCGGTATGTCATGAAGCAGAGCTTAGCACTGACTCAATCAATATTTAGGACTTTCATGGTTTCGTAAGGTTCGACAAAGAAATGCACTTGTTTTGAAACGTTTGGTACAATTGTATATTCGGCCATTTTCGGAAGTTCATACTGATATGTGGCGCGCTTATGCAAATCTTGATGCACTTCCACCACAGTATAACCACCTTGTGGTCAATCATGGTGTAACATTTGTTGATCGCCAAATCGGAGCTCACACTCAATCGATTGAAAGCAAAAACGGACAACTGAAGGAATTTGTAAGAAGAAAATATGGCATCCATGACGAACCATTCACCAGCCATCTTCGTGAGTTTGCTTGGCGAGAGCGATTCGGAGATCGAAATAATGTATTTTACCATTTATGGAGTCAAATTTCAATGTTTTATCCTTGTATTCAATGATGATTTGTGTAGTTATCTCTGTGTTTATTGTTGTTATGTTCTTGTTGTTTTAATATATATTTATAACAATATAACGATGTAACATGTTCCTAACTTTTTGATTATCTTTATTATACAATGAATGCTTGCAAACGATTTTTCACATTGAAAAACCTGTGAAAAGTCGATTCTCTGGTAAAAAACCAAATTTTTTTTCGATTTTTGTTCAAAAACACAGGTCTAAAATCGCTGAATCATAGTCAAAGAAGCGTTTTTATGTTTCTGGAATGCGAAATTCGGATTTCCCACATAAAATTAGGGGTAATAGGGTAACTTTTAGGAAAAAAATTTAGGGTCGAAAAAACACTGTTACTTGGCTGGGCAAAAGGCTACTAGCTCCAAAATTTCGACAAGTCGATTACAAAACACAAAAATAGTGAATCATCATTACGTTTATTAACTCGAACAAAGCGGTTCAGACACAATTTCAGCAATAGATTATGTCATTTCTTCATGTGTACATATGCAAAGAAAGTTGTAGTTTGATCAGATTGTAGTTTGAAAATATGCCTGAGTGGGAGAAAATTAGAATGTTTTGTCGAGTCGATTAAAAAGATAGTAGAGTATAAAAAAATTTAGTTTTTTCGAAAATGGGTGTGATGTTAAGCTATATAAAAATGGATGTGATGTAGGGGTAAAAATTAGTCGAAAAATCGATTTTTTCGGTCAGAGAAATACCGGAAAGGCGTCCAGATCGAGAAAAACTGGGTTTTTGGGAGTAATATCTAGATTTCACATAGTATCTATATATATGAATCAAAAACCCAATTTTTCTCGGTCTGGACGCCTTTCCGGTATTTCTCTGACCGATAAAATCGATTTTTCGACTAATTTTTACCTCTAGAAGATCAGAAAATTGAGTTTTCTTTGAAAAAATTTAGAATCGTTGATTGGGCCTCTCTGGCTTGAACAGCTCCGAAATTTCAAAAAACTTTGGAAATCGTATAAAATTCTAGAAAATACATAGAGCTTTTAAAAGTTCGGAAAGATTTAGAAAATTCCAGAATAACACCTGAGGATTCTCCAAAGAGCGTAATACGATTTGGATCTCCTCCAAAATTAGCGATTTCTTCTTTAACAAATTTAAAAGCTTCGACCTATATGAAGATATTTTTTAATCTAAAATTGTTTACTTGATCCAAGATTTGGTGAGAAGTCATCCGTATGATTCCGATTGATGAAGAAGCCTAAAGTTAAACATCTTTTAAAAGAAAAACATACCTAGTACCCCAAGTCTATATTGGAAAGTAACAACAACGACCCCATTCGAAACGAAATTTTTTATAGTTCCTTGGACTGAGTATTGGGCAGCGTAGCCTGAATTAAGATCTCCTGGATGTACCCAAACCATCACTTAGGGTACATCCGGGAGATCTTAATTCAGGCTACGCTGTCCGTACAAGTCATGAGTAAGAACCTAAATTTTAGTTATAAAACAATAGAAATCAGAAGATTGGGGGTTCAATCCCGTCATGGGACAAATTTTTTTAAATTTCCGTGCAGAAAAATCATTTTTAAGCATCCTGGCGTGGTTAAAATGCCTCGCAAACATCAAAATCATGTTACCGCTGATCGCTTGATTGTTCTCTTGCAATCTGCTCTAGTGATCTTTTTAATTTTTATTACGATAGATTAAATTTTTATCCGGGTAATTAAGAATGGAATGCTCTCAGAGGATCCTTATCATCAAAAATCGAATAAAACACAGAGCTCAAAGAAAGTACAGGGTGTCCGGAAATTATCGAAACCCTTTGAATTCGTTATTCTCATATTATAGAAAGTTTTAACCTAAAATCCGGATTCTCCAGTGAAAAAGTTAAAGAAAATATGGTTAAACTTCTTCCATAGCCTATCTAGATCGCAATATTCATCAAAAACAAATTTTCAAAGAAAACGTCATAAACTGTTAAAAAATGACTACTGTTTATGTTTGTAGGTGGGAATTTTCACCTATAAGGTTTAAAATAAATATGACGCTGTAAAAGTTGTAGCGCATGTTCTGAAGATTTAAAATTTTTGAAACTTCGATGAGATTTAACTGAAATAATGTGTGTCCTATTTTAGGACCGTCGTCGTTGAAGGGTTAATGAAGCCGAAATATGGCCATTTTTAGGAGTTGATGAAAACCCATGTTTTCATTTATATAAAATTAAGGTCAACTTAAAACGGTCATATCTCTATGAAATCACCGCATAACATAATGACATGATTTTGGGCATCTTTGAAAGCTAGAAACGTTATCTATAGTATGCAAAACAACAAAATTTAAAAAGTTTCTATAATTTCCGGACACCCTGTACAAGGAAAATTTTTCCAAACACACATTTTGTGACCATTCCTAGTCTTTTATTATCAACAATAACTGTTATGGGTTAGGCAATTGCAAGAGAAAAATCTTGCAAAATAATTGGAATAAACTAAGAACGTGTGATTTTAGACAAAAGAGAGTCGCAAATTCGATCCCTTTGGTCCCCCAAAGGGATTTTTTGGAGTTCCTATATAACTTTCTTGTTGTGTAGTTCGAAAAATTGATGATGAACTGCCTCAAATTTTTTTACAGAATTTTTTAGGACAATTTATTCTAGCGTTCTACCATTCGTTTTTAAAAAATTTACTGTCAACTATTTTTGGCCATGGTGTGCTACGCAGCTGATAAAAATACGGATCGTGTTCTTTTGCTTCCTTGAGAATCTTAATCGATTATCAGTGCAAGATTATAGGTGGAATGTAAAAATCATGAGAAAAAGTGCCTTGTTTGGAGAATCTTATCAAACAGAAACTTGTATTAAATACTCGATTGAGCTTTAATTTTTCGAACAGTCTTATTATTCTCTTTTGTTAGTATATTTTCGATGAGCTCGAAAAATCTAGTTTTTCTTTTGGCCTTATTTATACTTCTTCTTGAACCTAGCTTTGAACAAGTTAAAGAAGCGATTCAATCTAATAAGCTAGATGACGGTGGTAAATTTTTATAAAATTGAAAAATATTAAAAATCTAAAAAGGAAAAAAAGCAAAAAGGGACCTCTTACAAGGGAAGGACAAGAAGTGTCACTTCAAAAGTGATGCCAAATTTGCACAAAATGGATAGTCCATGAAAATACAAGATGCGTAAAATAGGTATTTTGTGTCTAACAAAGGAAAAATTTTGAGCTACGGTCAAAAAAAGTTTGTTCTAGGCAAAACCTGTCAAAGGCAAAAACATTTTGCTCGAGGCTGGAATCGAACGGGATACGGACAGTTGTTCCAAACGACACTTTGTTCTTACCTGATGTTCCGACCGGTTGTTCCAAAAGACCAACAATTTTTCGAATTTTCTGTGCCAATTTCTAAACTTCTCAAATAGCTAGCAAATAGCTATCAATGAGCGATTTGTTAACAAATTGTTCATAGCTATTCGCAACTAGCAAATAGTTACCAGCTAGCTCAATAGCTGTCAACTAGCTGTGAGATAGCTGTGAACTATTTGAGAAGTTCAGAAATTCACTGAAAAAAATGTTTGAGGGGTAACATACTTCTAGACTTTTGAGGGGTAATGAGGGGTAATTATCCTTTGCTTGGGGTAAGTTACCCATCAAATTTTACCCCTCATTTACCCCTAATAGGTCTGGAGAAGTTACATCTCATCAGAAGTAAATTATACCTCAAACAAAAATGAGAGGTTAATGAGGGATGAGTTACCCCTCAACGTTTACCACTCCAAAGTCTAGGGATAGGTTCAGGGGTAAGTTATCCCTGATCTATTTCGAGGAGTAAATGAGGGGAAAATTACCCCTCGTTTTGAGCGGTAATTTACCCCTTGTATGAGGAGTAAGTTACCCCTCGTCTGAGGTTACCCCTCAAAATTAGTTCTTAATTGGTAGTTCAAACATCGCGAATTATGTCCGGAAAGCCTAGTGGCTTGTGGGACAAAAAATGCTTTTTTTTATTCTCATGACTTTTTTGTTTTTTTTTCTTCAAAATTTCTTTCATAATAATTGAAATTAAATAATTTTTCATCAATTTTTTCAAAATTTAAAAAAATCGAAATTTGAATACAAAAAAACCAATTTTCTAGATTGTTCTTGCTATTTTTACGGCTATCAATGGTTGACTTTATCGACTAAGCCATGCAAGTGTTATTTTGTAAGCACTCAACTTGATTGGTTCGAAGCGTATAAGAATTGCGAAAATGAAGATTATGGTGGTGGTCTTGGTCTCCTTGCGACTCTTATAAGCATCGATTCGGCTTTCGATAACCAAAAAATTCGGATGTCATTGAATACTACTTCTGCTTCTTGTACCCAAGTTTTTATAGGACTTACAAAAAAAGGAAATGACTGGACATGGGTTAATGGCGAGAATTTGACGTATACAAATTGGAGATCGGGTAAGAAAAAGCCAAAAAAATCGAAAACTTGGAAAAGTTCTAACAATTCCAAAAAAATTGGAGAAAATTCCGAAAAAAATATGATAAATCCGAGAAAATTCGAAGATTTTAAGAAAAAATCTAAAAATTACGTAAATTTATATCACAGATCATTAAAAAATATGAATAAAATTCAAACAAATAGGGATAAAAAGAAAAAATTAACAAAACAATGTAAAAAATGAAAAAAAAATCGCTATAAGTACGAAAAAATCACGTAAAAAATTTAAAAATCAGAAATAAAAACGAAATTTAGGCTATCCAGACAACAATATACTCAATGGTTGCGCACTATTGAACTTGATCGATGGAAAATGGACGAATGTTCCTTGTATTGGCCTTAGCACTTGCTATGCTTGTGAAACTATACGATAAAATTATCTCGAAAAGTTTTCTGACTTGTAATCAGGGTTGCCATTTTCGCTTTTTCCGCAGGAATTTGCTTTTTTTTCGGCATTTTTGCTTTTTTTCGGTTCAAAATCAGTATTTTTTTTATCTAAATTTTGTTTGATTTTTTTATGATTTTCTAATTTTTTCACAAAATTATGTATTTGTTTACTTAACTCGTTATTCATTTCCAAATACTTTAAACTGGTAGTACATCATTTTTTTAGTAAAATATCAGGACGCAAGCGTACTATAATCGATTTTTTATCTCCAAAACCTAAAGTTGGTCCTAGCAAAGAAGCATAGAATATTTTTTCGGGCGATAAAGAAATGTTAAAAGAAGTCTTTTTGAAAGCTAAATATAATCCAAAATGATAAAAAGAATTTGTTTCTTATGTTATTTTGCATTATTTCTTTTGAATTAAAATTTGCTGTTTTTTTGCTTTTTTCGGAGATCATTGCTTTTTTTCAAGGGATCTGATGCTTTTTTTCGGAAATTTCGAATGGCAACCCTGCTTGTAATATGGACCAAATGTTAGAGTTTCAAGTTGATTTTTTCGAAAATTTAAGAATTTTTTGGAATTTTCCGAATTTATCCTTGGATAAAAAAGTTAGTTAGAGATGAAATTTTATCCTCAGAAGTCTAAGGATATCTCGTTTATGAGAGAACATGCCTTTACGATAAAATTATTAAAACCTCGAGATCTACTTTGCTATGATAGAAACTTGTTGTCGGTTTGAAGTTTTTAAAAATGATCGATTCTAACCAAATTTGGACTGATCAGATCAAAATGGACCGAGACAGTCCAAATTGTGCTAGATCGGGTAAAGTCAAAATGAATAGAACCAGATAAATTTGGTCAGATTGGATAAAAATGGATCTAGCCAAATTGGGTCTGGTTGAGTCAAAATGGACTGCATCATCTAAGTTGTGTCAAAGCGGATTTAAATATTTCGATTTCGTCCAAATTGGGTCCCGTGGCAGATGAAAAACAATACCATCAAGAGTTCAGGTCAGCCATCAGCATTGGCTCGGACATGAAGATGGCGGAAGAGAAAGAAGGAAATAAACGAAATCACATCGAAATCGATTTGTTATTGCTTTTCAATACACAATTATGCTTGCAACAAGAAATGTTGCCTGAATCAATCAAATGTATTTATTGAAACGATATAACGGGTGGGGACTAAAAATCTGCACTGGAATAAAATTGGAAATTTTTTATTAAACTAATTGAGACAAAATTTTTTATAAAATGAATAAGATATATCCCTATATGATGTAACTAATTTATGCTTTAACGCTTTTCGATAGCACCATTTCTGCGAATAAAATCGATTTTTTTCTTTGTGTCCTCAGAAAGCTTCTGGACAAGGAGATGGTTGATGACTTTGTTGGCATAATGAGAACTTGCCTTATCTGGCCAGAAAACGTATTCTCCTTGTTCATAATTTGATCGAATATGAGGAATAAGACGTTTAGAGACACATTCCTTCAAATATGTGTCCTGGTCAACTGCATATCCCGATTTACTAAGGTAAAAAAGGTAAAAAAATTTCAAAAAATTTACCGAAAGAAAAATGGAGCCTTTCCTTTAGGTCCAATGACAGTCCAAGCAAGCACTTTCTTCTTGATTTTCTTTTTTAGGTATTATTCCTCATATTCGATCAAATTATGAACAAGGAGAATACGTTTTCTGGCCAGACAAGGCAAGTTCTCATTATGCCAACAAAGTCATCAACCATCTCCGTCAAGAACAGATTGAGTTTGTCGAAAAGAAGATAAGCCGTCGAACCTTCCTGAGGCAAGATCGATCGAAGATTTCTGGGGGTATTTTGAAGGAGGATATTTATGCGAAGGAATGGAAGGCAGAAAACACAAACCAGTTGATCATCGCATCAAGTACTGTTCGAAGAAGATGAATCCTGACCTTGTACAGAAGCTTTCTGAGGACACAAAGAAAAAAATCGATTTTATTCGCAATAAGGGTGTTATCGAAAAGCGTTAAAGCATAAATTAGTTACATCATATAGAGATATATCTTATTCATTTTATAAAAATTTTTGTCTCAATTAGTTTAATAAAAAATTTCCAATTTTATTCCAGTGCAGATTTTTAGTCCCCACCCGTTATAAACCGTAAAATGTGTTTTGTATAAATTTTTTCAGTAATGTAGAACCATCGATGTAGGTTCCAAAATTGTGGTTATCTTTGTCATATGGCTTAAAATTCGTGGATAAAAGCGATTTTCAAAAACGATTAAAAGTTGAGACCGTTAACAAAATTCATAGACTAACATATTTCTTGGTAGCAGGGCTAGTTATACTGTTACTAAAAGTTACTGATATCAGTAATTGTCAGTAACTGGTCAGTAACCTAACCCTGGTTAATTTTTTGCAAATGCTGTTTTTTCGCAAATGGCGAGTTGCGGATTTTTGAAAAATTCTGTTTTAAATCTTTTCGTTTCAATACTAAAACAATTTGCAACTCAGGCACAATTACGTGATTATACGAAACAACCTGTAGATGGTATAATATTTTCGCCCTAGAAAACGATCTTCGCACCTTTCATGTAAATACTCGTGTCGAACGTGGTGTCTATGAGGGATTAGTGATACATTGGGAGCTGCAGATTCCCGACCAGTATCCCTTCATACCAGCTAGTGGAAGGATAGCCGACGGGTTCTATGTTACACGAAGCCATCATAAACATGTTTTTGAAGAACAAGGACTGTACAATAAAAGTTACTTAATGACCTTGCGATTTAATAAACCATCATTAATAAATGATCCCCCCAAAAATCATAGATACTATCTATTTATTCAACCATCTGAAGAACTTTGTCTAATTAATAATTTGGAATTATTAAATGACCAAAAAATCATCGATAATCAAGGAAAAAATGATAAACGTTAATCTTATTTGAATGAATTTTTGACAAAACGTTTTTAATGTTTTAAAAAAGTTTAACAAATCAGATGTTCCAAAAGCTGCAAAAATTCACATAATACATTTTTTGCTTTTTGATTGATATCTTTTCAAATTTAAGAGACGATGTCTCAAAAGTGCGAACTTTTTGGAGATCCAGCAGACCTAGAAAACTGATCTCGAAATATGAACTTTGGGATCAAAATAAACACTAAGGCGCGTTTGAAATGATGTTCAACCTTAAAAAAGTCCCATTTTGGCCTCTAGGCAATTTGTGCATTCTGGAGGTTTTTTAACTTTAATATTTTAAGCATATCTTCCGATGGTTAATTCCAATTTCGATGAACTTGATGTCGTTGAAAAGCTGAGAGCGCGAGCTACAACTTTTATATTCGGTGTACGGTTAAAAATGTTTAAAAACATTTCTATTTTACTATAGACGCAATTGCTATGTGAATAAATTTCCTTTAAGTTTAAAGATGAAAATATATATAAAACCAAATTAAGTTCTCGCAGAACTTTGCTTTCATAGCTCTGTGGGATAATCAAATTGTAGACTACCGCGTTAAATAATTGAATAATCTACGAAGAAAATATTTGATAGACATTACTTCTAGTTTATAAACATTACAAAATTTTGTCAGCATTTTCTTTATAATGACGAATTTATTCAAAATCACTATAGGAGTAATATTTTTGAGATTAATATTCGCAGATGGACCAAGTTAGTAAAATTTTATAAATTTTCGATAAAAAAACGATGTAAATATAAATGAAATTTAGGCCAAAATGATTCTCAATCAATACAAAATCAAATAAATGTGAATTTGAACAATACACCATTCATATTTACTCCTATTACTAATCAGACTTGTCTCAACGATTTTTATAATAGCTCTCATCAATTAAGAGTAAAATTTGAAACTTTTTGTTTAAAAGGCTAGAACGGGCGACCGATCTGCTAATGAAATATTAAGCGGATTTATACTTTCTAGGCTTATTTTTAGTCTAGGAATACGAATCTGCAATCAGAATTGCATGAAAATTTTTTTGAATTTTTTGAAAAACATCATGGTCCCCCTTATCCTGTGATGGGTCAAAAAATCAATTTAAAAAAAATTCAAAAACTGTTACAAATTGTCGAACATAGACAAAAACGGTAAAATAAGTCATTTTGTCACAAAAATATAACATATTTTAGATGTTTTTAAGGGGGCGGTAAGAATCGTGACTGCAATTTTCTGACAGAGATGCAGTCACGATTCCTATCCCACATTAAATGTTTTTTGGTCAAAAATCTTTTGTTATGATTTTTGCCTATTTCGTAACGCATTTTTCTAAGTTCTTATCAATCTTTCATGCAATTCTGACTTCAGATTCGTGTTCCTCAAAATATGCCTAGAAAGTATGATTTGGATCAGTTTTTCATTTACCGATCAGTCACCCCACTTGCCTTTTAATTCGAATTTTAGGTAACATGGGAGAACCCAGGTTATATTTTGCGTGTTGTATTTAATGGATGTTTGATAAACAATGGAAATTTTTTCATGAGATATAACGACAATTCAACTTTGTGGGCAAGGTAAAAATACAGTAGCAAAAATAATTGGAGCAAAAATCGATAAGGAAACATAGGTTCTTGCTCCAGACTATTTATCTCCAATATTATTAACACGTCTAGATCAACGTCAAATTTTTGCTTTAAATATTGCAATTTTTCATGCTGAATCCGAATCTGCAAAAATTTTTCGAAAAAATTTCTTTTTATGTGGGTAAATATGCGAATTTTGATGGATACCTACGAGAGGGATAATCGTAGAAAAATGGTTAACCCCTCATTCGAAAGCTGGTGATCTGCGCAACAAAAAATGCTTTACTGGTCACACGAAAATATCCATAAAAATTTGCATAAAAAAGTCAATGTTTAACAGATATATCATTTTTAATACGTTTAAAAAAATGAAAATCGTCAATTTTGATCATTTTCCAAATGTTATAGTAAAATGTGATCTTTACAAAAAATTAGTTTAGATCATGAGCTTTAAAATGAAATATAGTTCACCTTATGAAACCTTATCTACGGCGAGAAATGAAGGTTTGAAGAAGAGATGTTGGATTTTTCATGATTGAATCTATAAAGAAAACTCAACATTTGCATTAATACAAACATTTTTATAATTTAAAAATTACAAAAAAGTTTGTATTAATGCAAATGTTGACTTTTCTTTATAGATTCAATCATGAAAAATCCAACATCTCTTCCTCAAATCTTCATTTTTTTATGGATATTTTCGTGTGACCAATATATCATTTGTAGCGCAGATCACCACCAGCTTTCGAATGAGGGGTTAACCATTTTTTATGATTACCTTTGTAGTGAACAACCATTTACAAAAAATGTTAAAAAATTTCTTAGGTATTCATCAAAATTCGCATATTTACCCACATAAAACGAAATTTTTTCGAAAAATTTTGGCAGATGCGGATTCAGCATGAAAAATTACAATATTTAAAACAAAAATTTGACGTTGATCTAGATGTATTAATAGAAAATTTATTTTTTAATAAAATCCTGAAATTTTATGAAAGCTTTAAAATTTTTTAAAAGATTGTTAAAATCATAAAAAAAGGAATTACGCATTTATTCTTTACGATTACTTCTAAATTCACTAAGAGCATATCTATAGCCAGGATTTCGCGACAGGGTGTTAAACGCCAAAATCAATGATTTTTCTTACAAAAATTGGAAAAATCCTTTATTCTCCTCCTTTATGTCATTTTTCGGTTCGGCAAGATAGGATGTGAGTATAGCCCTTCCTAGCTCCCCTTCCCTACAGCTATGACTAAGATTCTAGAGATCAGGCATCTTGTTCACAAGTTTCTTATAAAAATTGAGTGAAATTCAAAATATTTTAGTTATGCCGAAGGAAATTGCCAATTGCAAATATTGTTGAACACATTTTACCAAGAAGAGCAAGTTTTCGATATCTATTCAATAATGCCTAATCGAAATTTAACCAATATTTCATTTTTCAATGGAAACATAGTTTTTGATCTCATAAAAGGTATCATTTAAAATTAAATTTCGAAAAAAATCCTAGATTGTGATTGTTTTAACAAAAATTTAACACAAGTCATTAATGTGGGAAACAATGCAACTTCCTTTACGTTATATCAAGGAAGTGTTTCAGGCTATTGTGAAGCCAACTCTCTTTGTGAACATTTTAGAGTAAGTAACTTTAAAAACTCGAATCAAGTTTTTATAGATATCGTATCCAGGATTTGATCAAAGTCGGTTAATGATGAGTTTAATTTTCGAAGGATGCATGCCAGACGATCAATCAATGTATATTTGGGCAGTTGATATGGGAAAAAATAGCCATAGTCGTATAGCTAGGTAAACAATAAAAATATATTTACATCATTTGGGTGAACTGTTATTTTGGCCTTCTTTCGTTTATAGTACGTTAGTCCAATACAATAGTCTGGGATAACCGTTATTCCATACACTAGGGAGGACAAATAGAAAAATCCTGAAATTTCCACATAAATCATAAGAGAGAGAGAGAGAGTATAATGTTTTAACCCTAATCTGTTCACCTTGGCTCAATTTGACCCGAAGCTAAATTATCCTTTTCGTAGAGTTGATGTAACTTTGTTTGAAAAAATATTCTTTGATAATTCTTTTTTTAAATATTTTTTTTTAAATATTCTAAAAGATGCGTAGAATCTTTATCAATATGGGTTATCATAAATGGCATCAGGAAAATGTCAGAAAACTCGTTACAAAATTAGGAAAATTTTCATAAAAAATAACATGAACGATGAGGCTAAAATTTTCTTAGGAATTGAGTGGAAAAGGAGGCATGTATCCCTTTTCCCTGAACATAGATGCATATATAGTATTTGACCCCATTTAAAAGCGTATTCTTCAATTTAAAATTTTAGTTTCAACAATAGCTGTGATTTATACAATCGTTATCATTGGGGAGCTCCTAATCATTCTTATATTTATTCTTTGACAAATGAAAAAGTAGATAATAGCGACCATAAAATAAAACTAACTATTTCATTCGAAGAAGGTAGAATGGAAAGAATAAAATTGTTTACCTTAAAATTCAGGTTCAAAAGATATAGGCCTAACATCGATTACTTACGATTATGCTAATCAAGTTCGTATTCGTCATTGGATTCTGTGTGTCGTCGATACATTCTCATTCATTTTGGCTTCTTATCTAATCATCAAAAAATCGAAAAAAGAAATGAAATCATTTAAATGGTTTTTGCTCAATATTGCTGTAAGTTAAAATATATTCTTTTATAAATCGAAAATGCACTTCCTCTTAATTTAGAACTTCTTAATTTAGAAATCTATAAAATTATCTCAAATATATTAAAATCTTAGATCTGGGCATATTTGGTTGATTTTAATTTGACTGTTCTATTCATTCCATTACCCTTGCTTCCAGCACCATCTATTTGCTCTCTTGGTCTTATAAGCACAGACATGGTTCCGGCTCTTGGCCAATTCATAAATTTTGTATTAAACCCATACTTGGTTTGGTTTATAACATTAGGTGGAACTGGTTCAGCGATATCTTGTGCTGTTTATTATCGATATAAGTAATGGTTAATATTCGGAGTTCGACTTTCCGCAAATCGACTTTTCTCAAAATCATAAGTAAATATTGCGATCGGAAGAAAATTCGACTTTTCGCGAAAAAACAAAATCATAAGTTTTGTGAGAAGTTCAACTTTTCGAAAACTTTTGGATTTGCAGAATGGTTATTATTCGGAATTTAAAATGTAACTAGTCGCGCCTATTTAGTTCGATTCTTACGATCTTGTTTTAAAAAAATCCTGAGAATCCATATTACAAAGTTAAGGATTGTTTTTTTAAATTTATGGGCATTAACTTTTCATAGGAAAATCAGATTTCAATGGCTTTGGTGTCATTTTGTAGGGCTTTAAAACGACCCCAAATCCATATTTCTAGCTAACATAAAAAAATCCGATTTTTCGAAAATTTGCTCAAAATTTTGAGAAAATCATTTTAAATTGGAAAAAAAATCTAATTTTCTTCTTTCCTTTGTTAGCTAGAGATATGGATTTGGTGTCATTTTAAAGCAGAATCTACGCCCTACAAAATGTCACCAAAACCATTGATTTTTCTATGAAATTTAATTTTTTCGAAAAGCCTAAAGCCAAATGAAATATTTTAGCGCTAGAAATAGTTACAACACCACTACTATGATAGTGAAAAAAGATCTTATCAAAAATGAATTCAGAAACTAGATATTTAAAAAACAACTTTTTCAAATCAGTGGTGGCCAATCTTGTTGACCGATAATGTATGTATATTTTTAGGCAACTTCTCAACAAATCGATTGCTAGCATTGAAACAAAGCGATGGATAATTCCCATGGCTATATCACACTTTATTAGTTTTCTTCCTCCAATGATACCGATTTTCTTGGCCCTTTATAATAAACGAGATGTGGTCGATGCAACAGAATCTCTATCAATTGGATTCACATATGCATGGGATGTTACTGAAATGTTTCCATGCGTTACATTAAATTTTCATTCGGTTTTTGTTTATATCTTTTTGGGAGTTGCTGCTTTGGAGATACTTGCCTATACAATAATCATTGTTGGTGTACAACTTTACATGTTGTCACATTCTTTAAAGATGATGAAGAAAAATAAACATCAAAAGAGCCTTAGGCTACAGAGGCAATTGATTGTTTCAATATTTTTACAGGTAAAATCTTTCATCGAAAGATGCATATTGTTTTAGTCAACCATTCCATTGCTATGTTTGATTCTCCCTTATTTAATCATGATTGGTAC
>JAQGCP010000319.1:0-18186 GCA_034699885.1 Acrobeloides thornei
ACAATGTTAGGATCAACGGATTTCGAAAATTTTTATCAACATTTATTCGGCCATTGTTCAGCTACAATTTAAAAAAATCGCATAGAAATTCGCTAGAGGGGCTGCGAGAACGACTAAAAACATTGATGTTGCAGACCAAAATGATCGCTTTGTACTAGCACAAAAATTGCATTTTATGTTAGCATGATAAAAAATTTTAGACTGGTTCAAGACATTTGGTGACACAAACCATTATTATCTTAATATAGGTTTAAGAAAACTTCAGACCTTCGATGATTACACTTGGGCGGATGGTTCTGTTGTTGATTTATCTTTAATGGCAAAAAGTCAGTTTAATAGTGGATTATGTGTGTACATGGCTCCTACGTACCTTGATCCTGACGAACATGGATATGGGTATTGGTATAACGCTATTTGCGATCTATCTTTCAATAGCATCCAAAATTATGGATACTTTTGTGAACTGCAACTTACAAGTCCTCCTCCTACCCAATCAACATTTCAATGCGGAGTTGGCTGGGTTTACTATAATTCATATTGCTATAAGGTTTCGTTTGTTTGTATTAGGGACTGTTTACATTTTTTTGAGATTTTTTTATCCCCAATGATTTTAAAATTATAGGAGGGTTGCCAATGGCGTTCACAAACGGAAATGGGGATAGGCCCTGTCTTAAACCTTCTAATGCCGTAGAGAGAAGAATCGACTAGAAGAGCACGTTGATACTTATACACATTGCCCCTCCTATAGAGCGTAATTTTTTGATCCAAACAAATTATAAAGGGTTACCCTTCTGATTTTTTTGTCGACCTTCATACAATTTATTTTGTTGTACATTCGCCCCGTTAGGGGAAAATAAATATCACCATGAACCTATTAAATTAATTTTTGACAAATTTTTAGATATATAATCAAGAGCTTGATTTTTATAGTGCATCATCTGTTTGCTTAAAAAGCGGAGCTAATTTAGTTTCAATTCAA
Organism: Acrobeloides thornei; assembly: GCA_034699885.1. Taxonomy (NCBI): domain Eukaryota; kingdom Metazoa; phylum Nematoda; class Chromadorea; order Rhabditida; family Cephalobidae; genus Acrobeloides; species Acrobeloides thornei. Next base: position 980 of record JAQGCP010000319.1, read on the forward strand.
AATAACGATGAGAACAATTTCTTAGGTAAAGTATTCTATTAGGTTGTTATCAAAGTACAATCAACTCTCAATATAAGTCCCCCCAGGGAGGGGCACTTATATCGAATGGAGCGTTTATATCGAGAGTTGACTATATTGCATCTTTTGTTTTTGTCACTCAAGGGGCTCCAGAAATCCGTTTTCGACAAAAAATTTTTTTGATTATTACACAAGAGTGTATGCTGAATACGATCCAAATAATCCTTTTTGAGCGTAACTCATGTTTTCGTGTCAATATACAGACTTTTTGATCTTGAATTCGCCATCAGTTATTGCTTTTTAGACGCTTTTGGTGGAATGAGCTTTACGCAAATGACATGGATAGGTTTGCAATATGTAAGTGAACAATGGATATGGACTAATGGGACAATCCCTAATTATACGAATTGGGTGCAAAATAGTCCGTATGATTCAAATTCATATCCATGCGGAACTATTTTTCTATATTATTCTTCTAATAATGTAGCCTATTTACAGTGGGGAAACGATGTTTGCTCTAACTTGTATACATTTATTTGTAAAACTCCTGTAACCGTTTAATCATTGCAAAATAAATACTGAAAATTTTATAAATAATATCAATCTTTGCTTTTTTTACAAGGCTTTAGGGTTGTGCACGGGCCAGGCACATCTGATATCAGGCCATGCCGGCTGTGGTCAGGCTGGCCTGACCTCGATCAGGCTCAGTCTTGGCCCTGCACACTGCCGGAACCATACGTGGGCAAGGGGGGGGGACTGCCCCCCCCCCAATTCGTCGTAATGGAAAAAATTTAAAGGAAAAATCGAAACCCCCAATTCGTATTTTACGAATTGAGTCCATATTTTTGGCAGAAAATCGCTTAAAAAGACGAAATCAATTCGTATTTTGGGTTCAGTCCCCCCTCCCTTGCCCACGTATGGCCGGAACCTTGTCCCCTGGGTCAGATTTGGCTCGATGAGATGTCAGTGGATTTTCATGGAGACGGGAATCCGACATTGGCGAGATATCTCTGTATGAGGGCAAATAGGTATGACAAAGAAGGATCCCCTGGTTGTGGGGGACAGCAAAGAGATCAAGGTGCTATAAGTGAGCAGCTCAAAGACACAGAGAATTTTGAAATGGTAAGAAAAAATGGACACAATGGGGGGCACCTACATGAAAAATTTTTCTGAAAATGACCCCTAGGGGTAAAAACATCCGGGGGAATCCAAATTTGACATTTTCGAAGCGAAAAAACGCTTCCCTGATTCAGGGAAGGCTCGTGTATTGAAGCGAAAAGTCGCAAAAATCGCATTTAAAAAAAACGCTTCCCTGAAAAAGTTCTCCAAATCAGCTGATTATTGTATTCAGGGGTTTTCCGAGATGATGAACACGAATTCGAATGAATTTTTTGATTTTGACTACTTTAAGATACCCTTGCGAATGGAATACTCGAAAATAGATTTAAAAAATCTTATTCCTGAATCAGAGTCATGTAAGCATTTTCAAGCCTCAGCAATGTGCGCAAGTGATTCTCCGCTTAGAAAAATCACAGTACGGTTGGAACTTTCGTCAAAAATCGACAAATATCAATAGTTTGATTAGGCTTCATCTTTGAAAATCCCAATTTTTTTGAGTGTGGGATCACATACTTAAACATAGGCAACAATTGAAAAAATTTTGAGACTTTGACATTTTTGGTTGGCTTCATGGTAGTTGAAGACCTTCAGACAATGCGTATTAAGCAATCTAATATAAAATCGATAAGAGAATAACATAAAGTAAAGTTGATAAACCTTCTCGTTATTACCTTCTGACTCTAACCATTGTCATTTCGATTTAATTCCTGTCTAAATTTTTGTGTTTCAAATAATTTCCTTTTTTATTCTCTCTTGATTTTTAACAACAATCGATTCTATTTAAATGTCATCAAACGCAGACAGGCGGTCGACTATTATTACCCCAAGCTTAATAAGTAAAAATGATGTAGGGCCGATTACAAATACATAAAAAATTTTACAGCTCACTTTGAAAGATGTAATAGGTCATGGTCATTACGGTGTCGTTCTTAAATCGACATGGAAGCATCGAGATGATGTTGAAATTGAATGCGCCGTTAAAGTTCTTAGACAATCACCAGAAAAATTAGTTCGAGAAATTGTGCATATGCAAAAATTAAGTCATGAAAATATCGTTCAATTATATGGCGTTTGTTTAGAAGAACCTGTACTTATGGTAATATTTTTTAGGCAGGCAGCAGTGGTGTAACCAGAGCACCCCCAGGTGCATAGGTGCACAAGGGGGGACTGTCCCCCCATGTCGTCGTATCAGGGGCAAAAATGCGAAAACATATCGTATTTTGGCCCGAGACGCCATGTTTTTTTACCAAAATTTACATATTTGTTACCAAAAATACGACATTTTTACGTTTGGGGATCAAAAAAGGTCAAAAACATGTAGTTTTCAAAAAAATATCGTACTTGGATAAGTGTCCCTCCCCCTACTTGTGCACCTATGCCCAGGTGTGTCACCCCAAATCCCTTGTTTACGCAGTTAGCCAAGGCTGGTGGTCATAATAGAAAAATGAGACCCTGGGACCATTTAAGTATGGGGATGGGTCTCATGGGTCCGGGACCCAAAATCCAGTTAGACAGGGGCCCATTTCTATTGTCCTTCGGGTCCCTGTCCAACTATGTCCTGGGTCCATGGGGCCTAGTAACAGGGCTGTACGCGTGTTGGGGCACAGGGCTCCTTCCCGAAATATTCTGAAGCAAGGGGAGGGAGTCGGTTGGCAAAAACATAAGAGCCCTTATGTTTTTCCGGGCGAAGAAAGACCAAAAATTACACAAGTGTCCCCTTATGACTTTTGATTTGGGCCCTCCCCGAAATTTCGGAGCTCGTACGGCCCTGCCCGGCCCCAAATGAGTCTCGAGCATACCTGGGCAGCAGGTCCAGAAATGAATCCCCTGCGCTTTTTCAATTTTGCCCCTATACCCTCCGCATTTTTGGCCTGGTCGTCAGGTATTTTTGGAGAAAATGGCATTTTTGGGTAAAAAATGATTAAAAATGGTATTTTTGGGTAAAAACGGCAAATTTGGGACTCCCGCTTTTCCGGAAGTCACTCCTGACCCCCCGAAAATTTTTTGAAAATATGGACTGCCTTCTGTGCTGACGCAGTTGACATTACCACCTGGTGATGTCAAACCAATTTTTAGAAAACCCCTCAAAAATTTCTCCTCTACCAGATTTATGCAGACATATAAATAATGCATATCATATTGACTCATATCTTTTAACCTAGGTTTTGGAACTTTGTGATGGTGGCTCTTTGGCAGATCGATTAAAAAACCATTCTAAACCAACACCCTTGGTAACAACTTTACTTAAATATTCTATACAGATCGCCGAAGGCATGCGCTATTTGGAAACTCAAGGATATGTACACAGAGATTTAGCGGCAAGGAACGTCCTATTGACTAAAGACGAGCAGGTTTTATATCAAAATATTTTTAAAAAGTTGATGAGTCAATTTTTTTAGACGGCAAAAATCGCGGATTTTGGTTTAACTAGACATTTAGAACCCGATCAAAGCCAATATGAAATGAGTCAAAATGCTCAGATTCCGTTTCCTTGGTGTCCTCCAGAATCTCTTCGCTATAAAAAATTTTCTTCGCAGTCTGATGTTTGGGCTTTTGGAGTCACTATATGGGAAATGTTTCAATATGAAAAAGAAGATCCTTGGAAGAATCTCAGCTCAAAAATGGTACTTAAAAAAAATTTTTATTTGGGACTGTGCCAGACACGCCTCGAGGAGGCAGCGAGGGGACAGCAGCTGTCTGTGAGCCTCAGATGCCTCTCTGGGCGTTTCTCGGGACGATGCGTGGGTCCGCCGCCAGCAGTGGAGCCGCTTCCGGTTCCGTGGCTCGCTGATGACATTACGGCCTACTGCTGACATTTTTGGTCCGCTTGTGGCCTCGCGACCCGCCACTGGCCCTTGCTGAGAACCGCTGCATCCCCCCCCCCTCCCCCGCGGCCCGATGATGGCCCGCGGCCAGCTTCTGGCCCCAAGACCCGACACTGGCCCCTGCTGCGAGCCCGTGCGGCCCACTGCTGCCCTCAACGGGCCGCTGTTGGCCTCCGCTACCTGCTGCGGGCAGAGTACTCTGCTAAGTGCCGCACAGGGATCTGCTGAACCCATTGGCCCGCTGAATGCTGTATGCAAATTGCATAATTTTTTATTATTCATAATGCTAACTATAAATGCAAAAATGTGTCTATCTAAATTGAGCATCGAACTTCAATTTTTTTATAAAACGCAGCTGGTCTATTTGGAAATTCTCAATGAATGCTTGTATAAAACTTTTAGTGTATGTGCCAGATTGCGAAAAATATCCGCAATCTGGCATCATTTTCCTTTTTCAATTTATGTTAGCTTGAAAAGAGACCAAATTTTGACTGATCTTGCTTAGTTGTATGGGCTAAATTGCTGACAAATAAAGTTATAAAATCCCATCGGCTCCAACACTCCATATCCATACAAATTAAGTACAAATGCCACTGCGATCCGCTGCTGCCATACATTACCAACGAGGGGGGACTGTCCCCCTGTCCCCCCTTCATGTAGCTAGCATCGAGCCAAAAGTTAAAGATTTATATAGCCTCGGAGTGGCGAAGCTGAGTTGAGACTTTGATTCAAGTCTCAAGGCTATATAGCCAAGCCTCGGGATATAACCCAAAACATAATAGCTATATAACATTTTTTTAAATAATGTAAATGGGTGCCAACCTTTTTTTTGGTCGACACCATATAGCCTCGAGGTAGCTTGTCCCCCTCCTTGTTCATGTATGGCTGCTGCCCCCTTCATGATGCTGTTCGAGGGTCCTGTGGCCCAGTACTGGTCCCTGATGCGAGCTTAGGTGCCGCTAAGTGCTGTGGAGTGGAGAAGGCTTCGGCCAGCTCTGTCCTCATCGTTTCTGGTCAGGCCCATTTTTCCTATAAATTTTTATCGAGATTTTTTACCTTAAAAAATCAAAAATTTCTCAATTTTTAGGTTTTGGAAAAAATTGAAGCTGGAGAACGCCTCTCAAAACCTCTTTATTGTCCTCAAGAAATCTATAAAATTATGCTCGAATGTTGGGACTTTGTGCCACAAGCACGCCCAAATTTTACGATACTCATAAACAAGTTAAAAGGATTTGAATTTGATGTCTTTGATCTAGACAAAAAGGAAAGGTCTACTTACGAAACTCCTATCGGCTCACCGAATTCCAATAAATTTATTATTGTTGATTATGAGTAAGGTTACATAATTTTGATTAAAAAAAGTTTATTTAAAAATTTTTTAAGCAACCTAGATAATATCATTGCACAAGATGTTTCTAGTGGAAATTTTTGTAAATTTTCTCCAGATGGAGAGCTTACTGAGATAGAAAATAGTAAGTTATAACGACTACAGTGAGTCAGCGTCTGCAGGGATGCACATGCATCAGCAAGAACTGCGTGCTACGTTCAGCTACTATATACATGCTCACAGCTATTACGTGTTTCGCGCAGCTGCTGTTTGGTCCAAAGAGCACGCAGTTCGCTGTGCACAGCTGATATATGCTGTGCCGCAATCTATGAGCAACCCTGCAGCTGCAAACAGCTACTGCACTGCAGACAACAGCTGTTGCGCCGATTCCGACATGTGCTTCGCCGCAGCCAACAACTCTGATCCACCCCAAGTGCGGGGGCCTAATGGGTCTCCTATCTACTTATGTATACAGCGCGCAGCTATTGCCTACAGAACGCATCTGCTATAAAGATATGACACAGCCGACAAATATTGAAAATTTAGATGATACAAGTTTGCTCCCACCTGTCCAACCAAGAACCTCTTCGAGTAGAACAGATACAACTTTGAGTGATCACAAACCTCCAATTGCCAACAAACCCACGTTTTTATCGGAACATAGTAAGAATTTTATCAAATCTACAATATGTACAAAAAATGGATTTTGCGATTTTTGTGCAATTTTTAAAAAGATTTCGGTCGGTCAAAACATAAGAGGGATCATTAGGAAATTTTTTAAATTTTTTCTATGGGGGTCCAATAGGTGGGGGACTTTTGTGCCCTCACATATGCACACCTGATTTTTGCACTTTCACATTGGCGCCCCGACATATATCCTACCAATCATTTCAATAAACACAATTTTATTAAGAAATCAGGCAGGTCAGGCAACGGGAATATTCCCACAACTTTCCCAAATTCTCGGGAATATTCTCGCGTGCAACCCTGTTGATGACCCTTGAAAACGCGTCTCTGTCTTGATTCAGGAAAAGAAGTGCGTATTGAAGCGAAAATAAGCTAATTCAGGATCAGAGACACATTTTCAATGTTTGGCAATGTGCCCAATCGATTTCTCGCAAGAAAAACCCCTACAGTAATTATTTTGATAACAATTTGAAAAACTTGCACAATGATCACAAAAATCCGGTTTTTTTGTCACATTCGTATTTAGAAATAACTAACGACTATTCAACACCATTTCAAAAAAATTTTCATGCACAGCCAGTGCCCACAGCACCATACGATTACGAAAGAACCTCCACACCTCCGTTACCGACGCGAGCAAATGATTCAAATAAAATTTCTTGGGTTTCTTATTTGAGAGAATTTTGGTCTAGGATTGTTGAGCACAGAAAATGGTTGATCATTATTTTAATATGTACAATCGTTATCATATCTTTAGTTATTATAATTGTTGTACTTGTGACTAGGCATCACCGTAAGTTAGGGCTTAAGAGTCGCAAAAGTTTGTTGGACTGCCCAGTCTTGAACCTTCACTCTTGGTTTCTGCTTTCCATTTGAGCGTCGACGCTTCACCCACTGATCCATTGCAGCCAACGAATGTTTTACTTGTAAACTTCCTTAAATGGCTTCGATTTTTTGAAGCTCTTTCTCTTGCACTCTCCACAAATTTACCCGTTATTTTCCTTTCACCGTGCTTACTTCTTTAGTGTGCTATTTTTGGCGCTTTCGCCGAAACAAGGGTGCCATAATCAGGGCCGGGTTAGGATTCACCTTGGGGTCACCAAAGTGAAGTCCTCATTTTTCTTAAGAAATTGTTCAAAAATTTTCATTTTTTCATTAGAATTTTCATTTTTTCTTAAAAAATTTCAGGTTTGGGGGCAAGTGTTCCGGTGCCCCACCTGACCATCCTACATGGACAAGAGGGAGGGTAGGAGCTCCAGATGAGGAGGTTGCCTACCATGGATGAGATGCTGACCAAAACAATTTTTCTAAAAATTAAAATTCTTCATAATTTTAAATTTTTTAGAAACAAAACAAGAAAGCACTACTGCGCCCACTATAATTTTTGGCACAACATATCCGCATGTTTTACCATCATCACAAAGGTTTATTATTAATGTTGGAATGACTTTAAAAAAAATTTTAGTCCAAAAACTCCTTTGATACAACAAACAACACCCGTACAACCAACAACACCAACTGACGTGTGGCCAAATCCATCTACATCATTTCAAAATAATTACACTACTCCTATAATACAAACGACACAAGCATTACCAATATTTTGTCCTAACTCCTCGTGGTACTTTATGGATATTACTAACAAGTGCTATTATTTAGTAAGTGATTTTTTATAGCACATAGAGTGCGTGTATATGTTATTTCCGATTTTGAAATTCATCCGATTCTGAATCGGACGGCCAATTTCATCCGATTCTGAATCGGACAGCCGATTTCATCCGATTCTGAATCGGACGTCCGATATTGAATATTCAATATCGGATGTCCGCGAAGGGCCGATTCAAAAGCAGAATAGCGTACAAATTGGGTTTCGTCTCGACGCTATCAAGAAATATTTCCGGAAACTGTAACGGAAACGATCGAATCAGGGACTTAGTAAAACCATGTAAGAGCGTTGTAATCGGTTACAACGCTCATGTAAGAGCTCAACTTCGAACAGTTTTAAAGCACGTTGAAATTATTTTTTATTTTTTAAAGCGAGTACTGTTTTACAAATTCAAACTTCGAATTTTACAAATTTCCAACTTTCAAATTCTGCAATTTTTTAGCTCTCCAAAAAAGAACATTTACAAAAACACAATTTTTAGATTATTCATTATGGAAGCAAAATTCTATGAACAGTTTAAGAAGTTCACCGAAAATAAGAAAACAGTTTCCATTGCACCAATGATGAAATATGAAGAGGTTGTCTCGACCATCCAGAAATGTACTGAATCGAATCCGGGAAACTCTCGCAAAGTGAAAGTAACATCCTGCGCCGCTACTCATTGCGAGTCGAGAACATGGTTCCTGTGCTCTACTATCAAGGAGATACGGTCAAGGAAAAATCACAGAAGTTGTTAAGCAGGAGGAGCTTTTCAATCTTCTTAAAAACATACACACACATACGATCGGGCCACTGTGCAATTGAATTGATCTGGCGGGAATTACGCAACTAATTAGGGATTTCGAAGTGAGTTTTTGGTCCAAGCTCGTAGCTACGTTGGAGCCTGGGCCACTCTAAATCCATAAAAGTCAAAATTTTTCCTAATGGTCTCCCCTTATGTTTTTGGAAAAAATTTTGAACAATTTTGAAAAACCTAATGGTCTCCAATATGAATCTTCACAAAATTGTCCAAATTTCTCCATTTTTCAACAAAATTGTCCAAAATTTACTATTTTTTCTCCAAAAATTTTCATTTCTAAGCATGACTCCCTGAATCAGGGTTGAGGGAGCATTTTCGAATTCTGTTCTAAAAACCATCTCCCAGATGTAATTTTATTCGGGAAATCAATTTAGCGCATTACCAAATCGCAAAAATGCTTCTCTGGGTCAGAGTAATTTTTTCTTGCTTTGAAAATGCGCGCAAATCGATTCTTTGCATAAAATTAGCCCCTAGAACTTTGCATAAAACGATCAAAACTCATAGGAAATCCGCTTCATATGGGTGCGGGTTATTTAAGTCCACTTTGTATATAGGGCATAAGCGCTGCATGTGTACTACCGGATGCAAGAAGAACAATTGTTCGTGCCGAAGACAGAATATGTTATGCAATAGCCATAACATATGCCATTACAGTAACTCTTGCCAGATCAAGTGATAAATTACTTTTGTTTGTCCTTTTGTTTATTGTGACAGTTTTTATTGTTATTAATTGGTTTATTGTTATGCTTATCGATATTAGGTTGTTTATTGAAAAAATAAAAATTTAAAAGATTCGCTCAAAATCAGATACCCGATACTGAATATTCAGGATCGAGTACTCGATATTGAGTATTCAATATCAGGCGTCCACTTTTGAGTCGACCCTTCGCGGACATTCGATTTTGAATTCAAGAATCGGATGAATTTCAAACCACCGATTCAGAATCAGCGGAAATTCAAAGTCAGATATAACATATATATTATACCTTTAATTTCCTCACGCGGCGGATGCAACACTTTGAGCAGTGCCAAGAACTCCTCATATTTCGGTCCCTGAAGTGTGAGTTCGACCGGTTTGCCTTCACCAAATTCACCCGTAAGCATCAAATGGAAAACCGGAGAATGGGTAGCGAGAAACTAAAGATGTGAATTTATTGGTAATTTTGGGTAAGGGAAGGAGACATACATCACCGACATACAATTTTTTGCCTTCAATTACAAGCACTAGATTCGATGAAGAATTCGGAGCAGTAAAATTCACAACTTGCGACATTTTCAAGATTATAATAACGGTTCTAAATTTTATAAAAATGAATTGTATGTTTCGTGACTGCCGGCGCGAAAAAACATAAAGAGAAACCAAGGTGATTTTTTAAAATTTTCTATTTGCTATCGCAATAATTGAAAAAATCGAAAAAATGCCTGCGGCTCGGGGGCGCTTCGCGCACTAGGTATGCCTAAGCCTAATGTGCCCCCTGACTTTACAAAATTAGTTGGTGAACTTTTTGAAATTCGCATGTTTGCCATGATTTCGAGATTTCAGAAGGAAAATGGAATTTAATTTCGTATATTTGGAAAAAGTCTAAAGAAAATCGTGTTAGGAATCAAAGTATTTGAAACATTTAACGCTCGTATACCGATCACGACCTTGGTAGTTCTAGCTATGCTGATTATTAAAATAAAAAAATTTCGTCTTCAAACTCATATATGGGCTATCCGAATACGTATGTTCAGGGATACCAAGAACATTTTTTCAAAATCAGAAAAACTGACTTCAAAATTCTAGGGGGTTTTTGTTAGTTGAAATATTTTTATAAAACGCCATAACATTTAATGAACCACACAAAAAAGTACAATAACAAAAATACAATAAAAATATTTATTCCGAAGCAAAATCAAAGAGGTAATCACGCAATCTGCTTTGTCCATTCTCGTCTTTTATATCCAATGATCTGAAAATTGAAAAATTTTGTTTTCTGAAATTTTCAAAAAGTACCTAGCAATCTCGTTAGCAAACTCCAAGGATGCATCACATCGGAATTTTGGGAGATCCAAATTTGCTGGTGCCGAAACACGGGATATTAGGCCCAAGTGGCAAAGTTGAGAGATCTGGGGAAAAAGATTAGTTAGAAATTAAAAATTAAGTATTCTCCTCTATAGACCATTCAATTTTTTATGCTCAAAAAAATTTTTTAATTGAAGAAAAATTTGGATTCTATGTATAAAATTACCCCTAAAGGGGTAATTTTTATATAAAAAACTTTTGGAAAAATTTCAACAAGTGGGGCCATAATTGTGGAATAGTTCCCAAAAATCAATTTTTAGCCAAAAAAATTGAATTTGGACCTATTTTGGGTACAAAAAATGAAATCATACTTGACCGTTAATATCAACAGTTGGCAAATTTTCCAATTTTTCATTATGTTTACCAAAAGATTTGACAAAGAATAGGTAGATGAAAAATAATCGTCGCAGTTCGAAAGGTTTCGGTCCAATTTCATGCAATTTTTCTACAGCTTGAGTTCGGTTGTTCACAGCTCTTCGGCGGTTTTTATCTCGTCCCTCAAAAAAGTTTTAATTTGAAATAATAAAAAATAAGAAAACTTTTTTTTAAATCGCAAAAAGGGTTAAAAAGGTGTTAGAATTTTTCCTCCTTATGTTTTTGAGATCGCAAAAATTATTCTCCTGGATAAAATGCTCTGCAGACTAGATACGACATTGCCTATATATCAACGGCCTATACGGGGCCTGCCTCCTCCCACCAACCTTGGTGAAAAATCTCTCATCCGTCGAAATCGGATTATAACTAGCACAATACGACGCAATAAACACAAATTTGGTCAAATATGGTAATTCCACCGTATTCCGAAAATTCGACAACGGTTCATCCAGTCTGTAAAAAAGGTCTTCTTTGACTGTCTTCAATATTAGATCGAGAGATTTCCAATCGTTCGCTTGGAAATTCGAGGGATCTCCACCGGATTTGATGAATTTTTGAGCGGTTCGCTTGACCTTAAAAAAGAAGGTTAGCAATTTTCAACAGGAAATTTTTTTTAAATACCACAAAAATGAGCTCTTCCAGGTCTCTACAGTGGTTAAAAACGGTTTTCAAAACAATGTTGACAAAATGTTCCGGGTATTCTAGCTCGGTGTAGATTTCTTTTAACATCTCTTCTAAATTTTGGAAAAATTAAGGATTTTCGAAAACAAATTTTGGAGCTATAATACCCTTGGTAAAGTTTTTAAGCTGAAATTGAATTGGCTGAGAAACCATTTCAAGCAGCCCAATTTTTGACCATGGCATATTCGAAACCGTAACAATTTTACACCGAATCGAGCATGAAAAGCACTAAAAAAAATTGATTTTCCTAAAAAAATTTTAAACAAAAACCTACATTTCTACACATGCTAAAGAAAACAGTAAGCCAATTTAAATCCTTGAACTTTGCTAACGCCTCAGCATGGGTGAGCAAAAATAAAATTTGACCACTTTTGTTATTTTCGTACCAATTTTCAAGAGAACTTGTAAGCGACTCAAGAGAATCAGCTTTCAATTTGGAAGTTGCGTGAGAAATTTCACTGAGGAAAGTTTTTGTAGACGTTTCTACCAAAAGGCAATTTACTTCAATGCAAGTCTAGAAAAAAATAGTGCTCATAAAAAGTACCAAAAGTCTAAGTCCCATTTTTAGATCCAAAAGTTTCATTCTTTTATGCCAAAAAATTACTCTAATTTTTTGAAAAACTTACAATTTTTTCTTTTTCCCGAATAGCTTTGACCACTTCATTTAGCCTTCGTTTAGGCAAGCCATAAACGTGAATATGGGGGATATCAGTAGAATCCAAGCTTATCAACGAAATTATCTCGTGTAAAGAATTGCTTTTATTTGAATTTTGAGACATCTTATAGTCTAAAAATTGGGCGGTATGCACAACTGATACTAAGGCTGTTAGATGTAGAGCTAACGCTAATAGCGACAATTGTGCATAATAGCTATTAGCGTTGTAGCTTTTGGCTGTATCTAACGTTAATAGTGGTAGTTGCGCATACTAACTATTAGCGTCAATTGTGCATACGGCCCATTAAAATTTGCAAAAAAAATTAAACAAGTATAAGATTTTTATTTGATCAAGTTTGAAAAACGGTTTTTGTCATAATTTTCCGTCGAACCAAAATTAAAAAATGATAGCACTCTTCTATAGTAAATTGGGGCCGAGGAATCGATTGCCAATGTTATTTTCCGGATTTGAAATTATCTAATGGGTGTTTATTACAAAAAAAAGGCTAAAAAAGTCACTAGAAACAATACTTCGATACTTCAAAGGCTAAGACTTTTTCAGTCTTTGGGGATTCTCATAAATTTATGCAGAATCCCCCAGCCTGAAAATAAAAAAAAATCAATTTTTGATTGGAGTCAATCTCGATCGAAAAATTTTTTCTTTTCGGAATCAAAATTTGATGTCAGATTCGTGTTTCCCGCCTAAAAAGTCACTTTTCGAAAGAATAATTTTTCGACCGAGATTGACCCCAGATCTGCACCTCCCTTTAAAGATAGACGACCCATTTTTCTAGGAACCGGTCGTCCATCCCTGCTACTTGCACGCTTTTGTACGACCCTTAAAAAGTCGGATGTGTTTTATCAAAAAACACATTTTCTACAAAATTTATACACTTTGGTATTCACTCGATTTTCAAAAATCAAAATTTTCCGCTTTTTGGCAGTTGGCATTTTGTCGACAAAAAATTTCAAATATAGTTGAACTGTCTTCTTTTTTATTCAATTGATATCAGTTATTACAAAAATTCGTGTACCTCATTTTTCACTTCTCATCTTCGAAGATGAGAAATCCGCGAACTTTTGGAACAGCCTGATATTTCCCCATAAAAGAGTGACTTTTTGCGACCCAGTTCATATGCTTTTCTTCATAAAAACATAAATTTTTCACAAAAAGTGATGTTCCACAAAGTTGTTCGCCGTGATCCCAGGAACAATGTTGTAGAACATCACTTTTTGTGAAAAAATTTCTGTTATGAAGAAAATCCTTATAAACCGGGAAAAGTCACTTTTTATTGGGCCATCCTGTATAATTAGTTTTTTATTATCCAAATTTAGTCATGCCTCCACCGATTAAAAAGAAAAAGAACATCTATCGTCCAAACCAGACAAAGAAAAAATGTGTTGATCCTGGCTTGCGTGGCTTATTTTTTACTTGTGAAAATGAAAAACAAGCAGTTAAAGAAGCTCGTAACTTGATTGATAAATATTTGAGCACCGCCGAACCTAGTGATGAAAATGAAGCTGATAATGAACATAATGAGGATGTATCTGAAACTTTGAATAAGATGTGTAAAGGTAAGTATTTTTACGTTCTAATTTTGCTTGATAAATTCCGAATTTTCAGAAGCTTCGAGCTCCAAGACCAACTTTCCAAAATTGCGTCCGACTGGCGTCAAGAATTGTCTCTTTTTCGAAATGTCCTTCCTCAGCACAGATGAACTTTATTCAATTGTGGACAAGATCTTGCTCGATTGTCAAACTGCAGCTCAATGCCGCTTTTTGCAACGAATCATTCCGATCGAAGAAACTTGTTCAACTGACATCAAAGATGTTTCTTTAGCCATATCTAAAGTTATCCAGCGTCATTTTAATAGAACAACTGCCTCTGGTGATAATTCAAAGCCGACATATGCCGTGGATTTCAAGGCTAGGAACAATGACCAAATTTCGAAGACTGTTGTTTTTGATATGGTGGATACGGCGCTGAAGACAGTTTCAACTACGGGTGCTAAAGTGAATCTTTCTCTGCCGGAATTAACACTGGTTGTTCATGTCACAAATAAAACTGTTATGTTAGCTTGTTTAAGAGATTTTATTCAGCGTAGAAAGTTTAGCTTACATGTACCAAAAGTGTCGACCGATTAATTGTTATTACTTTGTTTTACGGGTGTTTCTTGTTTGATAGATTCGGTAACGTATCTAAAACGGTCTCGAAAAAAGCTGAAAGGAGCACGAGTTCTATGATACATTACTTTATTTTTGATTGTTAAATAAATTTTTTTTTAACTTGTCTTATACTGTTAAATGGTTTAATTCCGATATATTATTTTTCGCGCATACAGTTTACGTCATAAATTTTGTCTTCGCATAAGATTTTTGGTACTTATTTAGATTACCTATGCCCTTTAGTCGGCCCAAAATTCGCATAATTTTGTGTAGCCCACCGAGGAGGTATTCTAAATAAGTACCAGATTTTTTGTGGCTACATCAAAATTTTAAGCTCCATAAACTCAAACCCAAAAAATGTACACTATATTGCACGAAACTGATGAGGCTACCGCTGTAAATTTGAGTGTTTATGGAAAATTTTTGCCCGGCGCAGGAAAACAGCTTATTACTGTGGGAGCTAAGCATTTACGCGTGTTTCGCGCCAATCCTTATGCTATTGTTTTGGAAGAAGATCAAGAATGGTCGCAGACTACAAAGCTGGAATGCTTATTGAGCTTCAACCTACTGGCTCCTGTTAGAGATTTAGCTGCGGCTAGAGTTCCAAGTATGATGGAATTTTTGGCCAAGTACAAAATGTGCAATTTTTAGTGTACCCGGATTGTGATTCAATTGTAATGACTTTTGATGATGCCAAAATTTCGATTTGCAATATCCACCCCAGCACAATGAATCTCAATACCCTTTCTCTTCATTCTATGGAAGATGATTTTTTACGAGATGGCTATACCAAGGATATTTATCCGCCTATTCTGAGGGTGGATCCTGGGAATCGCTGCGCAGTGATGATGATCTACGGAAGGCATTTGGGAATTGTTCCATTTGGTTCGGCTCAGAATTATTTGCAAAGCTATACTGTGCCATTGAGAACGATCGATGAAAGATTAGCGAATGTGCTAGATATGACGTTTTTGGATGGATATTTTGAACCCACATTGTTATTTTTGTACGAGCCGATGCAGACCACTGCTGGGAGGTATGTGTTTCTTTGATTTTGAAGCAGATAAAAAATTGGAAAAATATTTTTTTTAATTTTCAGAGCTGCTATCCGTTACGACACCGTCTGTATCCTTGCAGTTTCTCTGAACGTCAAAGACCATGTGCACGCCGTTGTATGGAATTTTGTTGGCCTTCCAATGAGTGTCTATCAATGCCTCAGCGTGCCATTACCAGTTGGCGGTGTTTGCCTAATTGGCTCGAATGAGATCATCTACCTCAATCAATCTGTGCCTCCATGTGGAATCCTCTTGAACACCTCCCCAGTCGACTATACACGGTTTCCCTTCAACGACTACACTCAATTAAAATTGACATTAGATGGGAGTTCGGCAGAAATCATTTCTCCGAGTGAAATTTTTATCGTCGCTAGGAGCGGCGAATTATATGTTTTGAATTTGGATACGGATGCAGGAAATGCGGTCAGGTCGATGGATTTGAAAAAGGTTTTTGGTATGTAAAGGACTAATTTTTTATCTCAAATATCGTTTTTTGAGCTCAAAAACATGTAGAAAATTTTATCTAAATTTTCGCATTCACTTTTTGTTTTTTGCTGAAATAATCATTTTTTTCTTTAGATACCAGCATTCCTTGTTCTGTAACAGCCTGCTCTCCGGGTTACGTATTTGTTGGCTCAAGACTTGGTGATTCTTATTTTATCCAGTATACCCGAGAAGTCCAGTCTATAACTAACGGAACTACCACTGAGCATCCACAGAAAACTGCTCAAAACCAGGACACCAACAACGACATGGATTTTTATAGTGAACTGTACAATGAGCCTATTGAAACTCGAGAAGAAGAGGTATGCGAATTTTGGTAACGGTATATATTTGTTCATGGTTTTTAGCTAGAAAAACAAGTGGTTAAAGACTTCAAATTCCGCATCTTGGACAGACTTTATAATGTTGGCCCGTGTAAAGTTATGCGAACCTGTGCTCCAAACGACATCAATCCGCATTTTAAGAAAGATCCCAGAGATACTTTTTTTGACCTAGTATGATTTTTTTGCATTTTTGTTTATGTAAATTTTTTAGGTGACCGTATCCGGCCATGGAAAAGACTCGTCTTTGTCATTTTTCCAGCGCACTGTACGCCCCGCGATTATTACGAGTAGCTTGTAAGCTATAAAATTTTAGCCCCAAAAATTTTCTTATAGGCTAGAAGATGCCGTTCAATTTTGGACAGCTGGCCGAAGAGAAGACGACTCGCATAAATATCTTATTATTGCCAGAGAGATGTCTACACTGGTTTTGGAATTGGAGACTGATATGGTCGAGTTGGATGCACCATTGTTTATAACGTCAGAGACTACTGTGGCTGCCGGGGAGCTGGCTACGGGTAGTATTGCGGTTCAAGTACGTCAAAAAAAATTTGGGTACCTAACAGTGAAAATTGGGTGCCTAACAGTGAAATTTTGGTACCTAACAGTGAAATTTGGGTACATAATAGTGAAAATTGAGTATTTAACAGTGAAATTTGGGTACTTAACAGTGAAATTTTGGTACTCAACAGTGAAATTTGGGTACTTAACAGTGAAATTTCGGTACCTAACAGTGAAATTTGGGTACATAATACTGAAATTTGAGTGCCTGACAGTGAAATTTTGATACCTAACAGTGAAATTTGGGTACCTACATTAAAATTTGGGTATAATTTGTTTCACCGAAAGAGAAAAAAAAGGTTCGGGGAGCATAGCATAATGGCTAGGACGCTGGACTTTCATGATATAGGTGCGGGTTCGATCCCGCCAGGGTCGAAAGTCTTA
>JAQGCP010000320.1:0-18155 GCA_034699885.1 Acrobeloides thornei
GGACTTTTCCGAGTGTTTAACTTTTAGAGAATATAAGTATCATAAACGATTGCTCTCTATTTGTTCAGAATTTTATGACGGCATTCGTCATTTATAAATAAAAAAGTTGAAATGACAAAGATGCTATAGTACGTTTCACTCAAAAGTTTGGTCAAACAACTCGTGTGTTGTAGTGTGCTAACCGTCCGATCTGGCAAGTTAAGCAACGTCGGCCGCGCGCGGGTTCGATCCCACTTGGAGTCGAAGTTCGAAAAAACGCGAATTTCAAAGTTTTTTGTCACTATATTCTAAAATAAACTATAAAAATTTTTGCCTATCATTGAAAAAAATAAACGATAAAAATTTTTTGACTAAATTGAAATCCGCCAAGCGGGATCGAACCCGCGCGCCCGACGTTGCTTAACTTGCCAGATCGGATGGTTAGCACACTGCAACACACGAACTTTTTGACCAAACTTTTTAGGCAATAGGAACAAATGCATCGTACAGTTTTTTAAGGAATTGACCGCACAGGATCTTCCGCACAAGGATCTTCTGCGCGGATCTTCCGCACATTTTTGAATTTTTTTTCTCATATTTTTTAAAGATTTTTTGCCAATCGTTTCAATAAATACGATTTTATTGAAGTTCAGGCAACAAAGAATGTGCGGAAGATTCTTGTGCGGACATGTAAATGTGCGAAAAATCCTGTGCGGTAGATCCATGTGGAAAATTCATGTGCGGTAGATCCGTACGGAATTTTCTTGTGCATTCTTATTGCCACTTTTTAGTTGAATGAAACGGATTATAATGAAAAGTGCTAACAGAGTATGTTAAAGATATTGAAGCCACGAAGAAAGAGGTTTTGGAAAATTCGATTCATTCAAAAATTTAGAAAAAATATATTAGAGATGGCAATTTTAGAATTTGGCAGCATTTCGATAAATAACTTTCCCAAATTTCCGAACAAAGCTATTGAGAAACGGATCTTCGACCTTTTTAGACAAACGCAACTCTTCGAAAAGTTATATAAAAAGACACCGAAACACATCTGCAACATTTCCGCCTATCAAACGCGCGCGATATTCCTTCCGTTCGGCATGTTGACAACAACAGAAAGTAAAAACGGCCGGTACAAACAACTTTCTCAAGCTGATCCAGCCGCACCGACTCCACCGATGAAGAAGAAGGAGACATATGAGTAAGCTGTAGTTTTTCGAAAAATTTCCGGCTCTTATCGGAGTTTGAAGAGCCTTTATTATATTTGTATAATTTATTATAAATAAATTACACAAAAAATGTACTGGTCAAAGGAAAAAGTCAATCGAGTGGACATGTTGACAAAAATTATTCAATAAAAAATAGATATAATTCACTTTTGAGATCATGAATGAAATATTACAAAAAAAAGAAAGTTTGTAAGAGTCTATAAAATTGTCACTCATCCATGAGAAACTTAATTTATGTATGAAAAAAACTAGTTTTTGAGGTCTCTTATGAGTCTGATATTAAGTCATAATAAATAGCTTAAAGGACCAGCCGAGTGGGAAAAAAGTTGCGGATTTTTGTTGATATTCGGAAAGTTCATGAAAAATGGAGCATTTTTGTTTTTACGGCACGTTCTGAATTGTTATAGTTTTTGAGATAATTGCGTTTGAAATTTTGAATTTGTGTACATGTTTTCGTTGTAATACAAAACTTTTTTGAATTTTTTGCAGAAAAATTGATTTTTTGCGAAAATCGAATTTTTGGCGAAAGTTTGATTTTTGCATCGATTTTTCAATTTTCACCAAATGAACCCATATAGGGGTTTTTTTTAATTTTATGAAAAATTTTATCGAAAAAATAGCCGAAATTTTTTTTAGCTACCACGAAACTTTTTATTGAATCAATTACGGCGATCAACTTTGTAGAACATCACTTTTTGTGAAAAAATTATCGTAATGGAGAAAAACCGTATGAAAAAGTAGTCTGTTTCACTGCGAGTTCGAAAAAAGTTCCAGACTCATGGTCTAGTGGTCTAAAGCGCGCGCCATCAATCTGAAGGTCGCGGGTTCGATCCCCGAGAGTCGTTTTTTCAAAATTACGTCCAAATAAGCTTAAAATTTTTGCCTTACCGTTTTTTTATGCGGGGAACACGATCCTCTTGAAATATCCTTATTTGGGCATCCCTGCGTGGTTGATCATTATATCAAGAGAGTGCAAAACTCAAAAATAACGACGAGATCGTGTTCCCCATAAAAAACGGTAAGGCAAAAATTTTAAGATCATTTGGACGTAATTTTGAAAAAACGACCCTCGGGAATCGAACCCGCGACCTTCAGATTGATGGCGCGCGTCTTAGACCACTAGACTATGAGTCTGAAACTTTTTTCGAACTCGCAATGAAACAGACTACTTTTTCATACGGTTTTTCTCCATGACGATAATTTTTTCACAAAAAGTGATGTTCTACAAAGTTGATCGCCGTGATATCAGGAATTGAACGAAAAAAATAAGCCTAAACGGATTTAAAATGGTCGAGATAATGCCTTAATAACGCAAAAATGGGTATCCATCCGGAAAGGTACCTTAATGAGGTCAAAATCAAAAAATTCCTTCAAATTCGTGTCCGTCGTGGCCAAAAACCCCCATGTACTAAAAATCAGCCAATTTGGACACAATCTGTAGAAAAAATACTGGGGTCGAAAACCCAAAAAGTGCTAATTTTGGTATTTTCTCTCTAAAAAATCGAAATTAAAAGCTTTCTCAATAAAATTTTTTGCAGAAAAAATCCCGTGACCGTGGCAATCGAATGAGCCCATGGGCGACTGAAAAGGATTTAAGCTCGATTTTTAATGAACTTTTGAAAGTATGAAATAAATTTTCTAACATACTGTATATCCAATTTCTTTTCGTTTCAATGTACACGCGTTGCCTGATTTAATAAAAAAATTCCGCGATAGTTGAAAAAATTTTCGACTATATAATTTTCGGCAGCTAATGCTTAGTAGTATCAAATGCCTCTCAATTAATAATGGAAAATAAAAACACAATTAACAATGGGAAATAAAAACACAATCAAATTGTTTCTTATCAGACTTATTATAGCCATAAAATTCATCTTGCAACAACCCAACACCTCATTAGCTTTAAAATTACTTTAATAACAAAGACAATAAAAATTTTATAGCCATAATATTTATTTAATTCAAAATCTCAATTTTTTGTCCCAAAAATCATGTTTATTATACAGTCTGTTTGATGCCAAAAAAGAAGGACTAGAATGGTGCAGTGGATAGTAGATCTGATCTGGCAAACTTTTGAATAGACACACAATAAAGTCCCTTTCCAAAAATAAATACTTTCAATCAACTGTTTCAGTATAAATTCCAGTGCAAGAATAAGTACCGTTGCCCACCAACGGTACAGATCATCTTATAAATAAGCGTGTGAAACCCAAGCCTAACCCTACAAAGTTTATATACAAGTTACCAAACAAGTATTATATTTTCAACATTCTGTTAGCCGCCAGCCGCGAACAGAGGAAGTCTCTAGTTGTTGACCCTTAAATTCCCATCGTACTTGAGAGACTTCTTCTCGGCTTACATCAATACATTACTGTTGTACCTTTTTGTGTTTCAAGAGCCGAGAGCATTGTTTATCTCACTTCCCCACCGACATTCTCTTCAACAAAACAACCAATATTTCCTTAAATCTCGAAGGTTGGCAATTTTTGGAAATTTGAGGGCTGCGCACGAGATTTGCTTCTTCGACAACTTGTGTTGTTTATCGAAGGATTGAATGTGATTCCGATTTGGTAAAGTAGTTGATTTTGATAGAAAATTTGTTGACAAACTCTGCCCCATGGTGAGATTCGAAGAAGCTGTGCTCGCATAGCCTAATGGCTAGGACGCTTGTCATTCCTATTATTGGCGCGAGTTCGACCCCCACGAAAGTCGAAAATTTTTTTTAAAGATTTTTTTTATGCATAAAAAAATTAGAAAATTTTTTTTGTGATTTATAAAAATTTATAAAAGCAATCCCCCTTAAAATTACATGAAAAATTTTTGCCTATCGTTAGTCTTTTGAGAAAAATTTTTTTGCGCAATATGGTGATGGTTCAATCCCCGTCGGAGCTGAATTGTTTTTGCATCATTGATATTTTTTCTTTGTGGGGAACATGAATTTGGTGTTATTTTTTGTTGAAAATTTTTTTTGCGGGTTCTAAAAACGCAAATTATGCAAAAAGTATTGGTAGGGGCTGGGAATTGATCTTGCACCGTTTTTTGTGAAATTAAACAAAAATTTACAACAAAAAATAGCGTCAAATTCGTGTTACCCGCATAGAAAAATCTCCATTCTCAAAAAATCATTTAAATATATCACTTATTAAAGAACAGTAGGGAAAAAGTACAGTAGGAAGAAAGTTGCCGATTTTTGTTAATATTCGGAAAGTTCATGAAAAATGGACCATTTTTTGTTTTTACGACATGCTCTGAATCGTTGTAGTTTTCGAGAAAATTGCGTTTGAAATTTTGAAATTTGAATGTTTTCGTTGTAATACACAAACTTTTGGAATTTTAAATCGATTTTTTAAAATTTTCATAAAATGAACATTGTAGCAATTTTTTATAGCTAAATGAGAAGAACAAAATGACATCAAAATTATCTAATTTGAAAATTGTTTTGGGTTATTGAAACGAAAACCCTGATTCATGTTTTTGTTTCAGTAAAATGTTCAAATTGGATAATTTTGGTGTCATTTTGTTCGTCTCATTTAGCTATAAAAAATATCTACAATGTTCATTTTATGAGCATTTAAAAAATCGATGCAAAATCGATTTTTCCGCAAAAAAAATTTTTAAAAAGTTTGTGTATTACAACGAAGAGCTTGTAACAAATTCAAATTTTTAAACGTAATTATCTCGAAAACTACAACGATTCAGAACATGCCGTAAAAAGAAAAAATGCTCCATTTTTCATGATCTTCCCGAATATATCATTTTTTCATATGGTTGTAAATTACTGGACTGGTCCTTTAAAACGGTTACCCAATAATAAGGAGGTTGTGTTGCAAAAACATGATAAGAATATTTTAAATCAACGTTCCAGATTTGACAATGTCGAATATGATTCAAAAACAAGAAATGCCAAGTGAAAATCATTGGATAAAGAAAATAAATGACCAAAATCGGTTTAATTGCTTTTCTCCATTTCTAAATTTTTTTCATCTTTTTATGTGCTTTCTATATTTCATACATTTTCATAGGTTATGGGAAACATAACGGCAGTCAGACGGTTACTCGCTAGCAATAATGAAGGTATATGATTAAGATACGCTAGATATGAATCTACAAAGTAGATAATTGAAACAATCATGCCATCGTTTGGAAGCCATGCATATAAAAATGACATCAGTGGTGCATTGGAAAGACGCTGTCTAAAGTTGTGTGCTATCCATTCGCTTATTTCCTAAAAATTGTGACACACAAGTGCACATTGTCACAAAGAACCCCTTTCAAAATTTAAAAAAGCTGTACGCTCTCTCTACAGCCAAAAAATCATCTTGGTCTCCCAAGATATTTTTTCTCGATTTTTTCTGAAATTTTTCAAAAAATTATCTTGGTCCCCCTTATTTTTAACATGGCGCTCCGAGCAATTAAATTTTCAAGTGAACTAGTCCTTTAACAAATGAAAAACCTACTATAATTCCAGCAATGGAGAAAAGTATAGAAAAAATTCGACTAAAATCTTTTTGATCTTTTTGTTTGATCAAGAAAACTACTAGAACAAGATCTAACATAATAGTTGGAATTCCATAAACCAATTGAATTAATGATTCAAAGTTTTTTTCTATCGGGTTGAAAAATCTTGAAACTTCTTGAAGTTGGAAGCAAACGTCTGTATCATTCGAATAATTCATGTTTTAATAGGGCTTGTTGGAATTCCCAATTATGATACTTTACTTGTTAAAATGCGACAATTGAAAAAATAGGGCTTACTTCTTTGCGTTACTAATTGAATTTTTATTTATAAGTTAACACGGCTGACCAAGGCGTGCAAAAAGTTCCGACGACCAAAAACGCTATAAAATCGGCCAGAAACTTGTTATAGGGGATTTTTCTATGAAGAGAATCGATTGCGCGCATTGTCGAGACGAGAAAACGCTTCCCTGATTCAGGGAAGAGATGTGTGTATTAAAGCTAAAATGAACAAAAATTCGAATTTTCGTCGGAAAATCGGAGGTTAAGGGTTTTGCGCGCATTCCCGAGGCATGAAAAGGATTGCTTGACTATGAAAAAAATGAACATGTAATAGAAACGAATGCAGGCTTGTGTGCCAGTACACCCCCTTCCTGCATTCAAATCAGAAAAATAACACCGAGAATCGATTCAGCGGGTCGGAAAACCCCAGAAACACTTGAATGCGCTTTCCAGGACTCAATCCAGCAAAAATCGAATTTGTTGCGATAATTCGATTTTTGACCCTTTTCGAAAAACTCTCTGAATGATCCTTTCTTTAGATTGTTGCGCACAAGCTGAGCCCAATATCTAAAAAAATGGGCTATACCATAAAAAGTTAATCGCCTTCGAAGAAAGCGAAAAATAGTAAAAAATCTTTTTTGGCTTTTCAACAATAGATGTTTTTCTTTTGATAAACATGTTATTTAGTGTATAATAATACTTTTTATAACAAAATTTCCCTCGCTCGAACTTTTTGCGCACTTTGGCCAGCCGTGTTAAAATTATGTAATTTTATTTATGCTTATGACAGTATTTCCTGATTATTTAGACTCGGCATGAGCCAGACGGGACACATCGCTTGTACTTTATTTATAATGTTATGCGCTTTTGATTTTTGCTCCGTATGGGAGCGTAATTTTTGCAGAATTACGATAGAATTTAGACTAGTCTTGATTTTGCGCGTGTTAAATTTATAATTAACAATTTCTCGACAAATAATCCGCTAAACATAATAAACGATTATGCAATATAGAAACGGGGCCCTAAGGATGGCAAAAATTCGAGTCGGTTTTTCAGTCTTAAGAGTTTAGAAGTGGTTTAAAAGCGTTATTTTTGAATTTTACAAAGAGCTTCAGATGATCACTTGTCGGAAAATCAGACAGTTGTTCGTTTTTCCGACAACAGTCGGATTTTCAGACTGTCTGATTTTCCGACAAGTGATCATCCGAAGCTCTTAGATGTTGGAATTTCCGACAAAGCCCATAATCTAACCATGCAATAAAAATATGATATTTTGACATCTTTAAATTTACTTTATAAGTTTCAATAACTTTTTTTGAAAAAAATCAATTGTCGAAAAAAGCGACAAGGTGACTGAAAAACCGACAAATTTGTCGGAAAAAACCAACAACTGTCTGATTTTCTGTACAACGAGCTGACACAATTTTTGTTTTGAGCGATAAAAAGATAGTTCAAACCGGCTCTCATAAAAAATTGATGCAAGAGGTAGATGGGGTCTATTATAATCTTGTCAATAAACAGATTCTACACGAAAAAAAAGATAAAGATGAAAAAAATTATGATGAAAATAATAACAAAAATGATTAAAATGTGATATTTTTGTGATTTTTTATAATATTTATGTTAGCTTTTATAATATTTTATATTAGTTGATAAAAAATGCTTGAAAAAAACATACCGTAAATACTGTAAAATACGCCCCTGGGCGTTAATTTTTCAACCCCTTCTCCCTAGAAGAGGGGGGACGATATTTAGAGGAGGCGTTTATTTTTGAACTCCTTCCTCCCCCTCCCTCGAAATTTGCGACTTTCTGCAGGCGAGAACATAAGGGGAGGGGACCAAGATGATTTTTAAGATTTTTTTCAAAAATCACCTTGGTCCCCCCTTATGTTTTTTTTCGAATATATAAATTAAAAATTCAATTTTTTTCATTTTTAGGGGTTCAGTGAAAGAAAACGCTGTATTCTTATTCTATGTTGATTGCAGCATTTGCAAAATAAAAATTTATTATTATTAAAAATCAAACAATATATTAATGTCTGGCATGAATGTCTATGATAGCCCCCTAGCCAATGGCGTATGGAGGAGGATCAACCCCAAAAACATGAGGAGCCTTATGTAATTTTTGTCAAAACACAAAGGGTCATCATGATTTTTTCGGATTTTCGGCCCTATAGGGGGGACGTATGTACCCGATGTGCCCCTTGCCTATACCATCTGGCTACATCAATTCTCACATTTTCATGATTCCATATTAATTGGAATCAATGCCGGTATTGATAATGGCAATGGTATTGGTAATGGTATTGGCAATGGTATTGGTAATGGTATTGGCAATGGTAATGGCACTGGTATTGGGACATCCCTGATCGTAAATAATCTAGCATTAACAATCTTGCGTATTGCATTTGTTATAGCAGGTTGATTTTTCCTCAATTTCAGCATCACCATTATCTTCTTCACAAGTAATTTAATATACTCTTTATAAGGCTTGATAAAATATAAAAGAATAAATATCTCCACAATTGGATAAATTGTTATAACAGCTAGACAAACATGAACTATCAAATTTGCATTCGCGATTCTTAGGAAACACATCACGCCAATTATGCAAAATGGAATGCTTGCCAAATTGGAGTATGCTATTAATTGAAAATTTAACGCGCGATTTAGCATTTTGGTCATTTTCTGAGTCTGTATTGAAAGCGTTTTGCTAAGCGCTTTGTATTTAAAAAAATAGAATCCATATACGGTTACAATAACTATATAACTTGCAGTCAAGACAATGATAATAAATATTATTAGCATATTTGAAAAAAGTCGACAATGTTCATAATTACACCCAGTAAGTGATGGTTGAAGCAAGGCAAATTCTTTATAAATTGGCTCTTTTTCGGCAATTGAATTCAAAACCGCGGTAAAATTGTATGGTTCAATGAGAAAAGCAGTAAAGGGGACTAAAAATTAGGAATATTGGGTTGTTTCATTCATTAAAGAGGACCTGCTTCCATATAGCTGTTGGCATCACCCCACCCACCTCCCCCACCTCAAATGACTGTATTGCCTTTTCGGAGCTAGTATAGATTAGCAGTCGTACTGAACGTGAAATTCTTTCGAGCTAGCTAGGCATCTCTGCGTGATCGTTTTGGCGGGAAAAATTGGCGCCATTTTAGATATAAAAAATAGTTTGTTTTATATAGTTTTTATATCTAAAATGGCGCCAATTTTTCCTCCAAAACGACCACGCAGGGATGCCTAGCTAATATTCGAAAAGCTATAAAAGGCAAGGATTAGACGAATTAATTACCGTTAGAAATTCCGACAACTCAATCAAGAACATCAACTTCGAGAAATCAAGACCAAGAACAAATATGAATGCTATCGACGAGCTTCGATATTACCCATACAGTGGCGTAGCCAGAAATTTGTTAAGGGGAAGGGGGTACCAAACTTTTTTTCTTAAAAATCATAAGGAGGCTCTTATGTTTTTTCGGGCCTTCGGCCCGTAAGGGGGGACTACCAGTACCCTTGGTATCCCCCCCCCCCTGTGGCTACGTCACTGTACCCATATCATCGATGAAATGCCGGCGAGCACTCAAAATGATCTCTTATCCCAAAGGCCCTCTTTAGGGCCACATTTTAAACAAGAATCACATGCCTGCATTTATATTTTATTGTCACAATATTTTTTGTTATTTAGATTTAAAAAAATAGAATTTTTTCCAATTTTCGTGTCAATAAATAGCCTTTCCCTGATTCAATGAAAGATTTTCAGGCTTCGGGAATGCGAAATTTGGATTCTCCGCATAAAATTAACCCCTATTTAGATCATTTCCAGAGAAAAAAGAAGAAAAAAATTTTTCGGAAAATTCCACGTTCAGTGCGACTGCTAATCTATACTAGCGCCGCCTTTTCATCTGCCTACTTATCCATATTGCTTCCAAAAATAAAAATACGCCAACCACCAGAATAAAGCATAATTTCGGAGTATTTGCAATATAGTGAAATCTTGTGTGAAGAAAAATTTGAGAAAATCTATAAAATAACTCAGCACCAAACGCTAAGTAGCTACCAGTCATTGCAAATCCCAAAAGATAGAACATATACACAAAATTATTCGATGGTAATAAATTAGTTAAAACTCCAGATGAATAAAATACAAAATATGGAAGAAGAGAGACGGGCCGCCAAATAAACCAAACTGTTTCTAAATGTCATTTTTAAAATTTTTTCTCAAAATGCATTGTTCTCCATATATGGAGCCCCTGAGACAGCCTTCACTAACAAGGAATCCACCTAAATGCCATTTTTCAAATTGCGATTTTTTCCAAAAATTTTTCCCAACAAAAAATGAAAATGCAAAAAAGGTAGAAGGCTACAGTCGAACATGTAGGTTCCTGAACGTATAGAATACGCTAACCACTTGGCTATCTACACATCAGATTACAATTTATTATTTCTTATTGATATACTGACTCCCTAAAGCTAAGCCAACAACTATGAAGTTTCGAATTTAGAGGAAGAGAAAGAAAGAAGAAAAGAAAAGAGAAATCATCACTAAATTTTCAAAAATTGAATTTTTAGGCTAAAAAACACTTTTTTGGAAAAATTTTGATCAAAAATGGTGTTTTTAGAATTAAAAATTTATATTTTTTTTCAAAAATTTGAAAGATGACGTGATTTGGGGGGTTAACCAAAAATCACCAATTATCACCAGGGGAGGGGTATTTTTAAAATTTTTTTAATCACGTGACTTTCTGGATGGCCCCTAAGACTAGGAACATAGCATCACTTTATGTAAAAAAGGATATTACCCCCAAAATAATTCCAGAGTATGGAATTTAAAAGAAAATATTTATAAAGTCCCATGGCAGGCGTTGACTTTTTTAATATAATAAAAGTGATAAAAATTGTCATAATAGTTGTGATTACGAATATAGCATCATCAAAATAGTAATAAAAAGATAAGAATTTGGGATCATCGAGCATATCCCTAGTGAGATTCGCAGCAACTTTTATATGGAATATATTAGAGACAAAATTCAACAACTCAGCCATTTTTCGACTTTTGGTAGGTCTAATGAAATTTCTGGTTAAATTGTGCTTTAACAGTTGTCTACTAGTAAGAATTCATCAAAAATTCTTGACGAGAATGAAATACGTATATGGAAAATCTTATGGTTTTGAATCTAAAATTTCTTATAAATTCAGCTGTCTAATACCAAGAATTCAAGACAAAAATCATTCTTGGACTTTTGGTAGGCCTAATGAAATTCTGATCAAATTATGCTTTAACAACTGTCTCTAGTAAGAATTCTTGACAAAAACGGAAACAGGTCTTGTGATTTTTAGTCTAAAATTTCTTATAAACAGCTGTCTAATATCTTACGTAAGGAATAACAGAAACACCTGAATTTATAAGAAATTTTAGATTAAAAATGACAAGATTTTCTATATACCTCTTTCCGTTTTTGTCAAGAATTCTTGATGAACTCTTACTAGAGACAGTTGTTAAAGCATAGTTTGATCAGAAATTTCGATTCAAAACCATAAGATTTTCCGTATACGTATTTCCATTCTCGTCAAGAATTTTTGATGAACACTTACTAGTAGAAACTGTTAAAACACAATTTAATCAGGAATTTCATTAGACCTATCAAAAGTCGAAAAATGGCTGAGTTGTTGAATTTTGTCTCTAATATATTTCATATAAAAATTGCTGTGAATCTCATACTCGATGATCCCACATTCTTATCTTTTTATTACTATTTCGATGATGCTACAGGGTGGCGCAAAAGTTCGGTCCAAATTGTGTTTATATGCGTTTTTGTTCATATTTTTTACGATTTTTCGTTTTAAAACTATTTTTTTAGTATGAAGGAATTCAGAAGAGGTATTATTCGAATGTTTGAGCAAGGAAAAAACGGCTATCATGAACCTTCATGAAAGAACCGTCAACAGAATAATCAAGATATACCAAGAAACAGGAAGCTACAGCGACAGACAAAGAAGTGGGAGACCAAGAACTGCTCGCACACCGGCTAACAAACGAAAAATCAAGGGTAGAATCCAGCGAAGTCCGAGTAGCCGAAAGAATTCCATCCGAAAAATGGCAAATGCGATAGGGGTTTCAAGACGATCGGTTCAACGAATCTTGCATGATGATCTTGGAATGAAGTCAAGGAAGAAGGTTAAGGCCCAAGGTTTGAAAAAGGTTTTCCCGTGGGCAAGAAGGACTTACGGACTTGTGGAATCGGAATTGGGTTTTCCATCAAGACCGAGCCCCATCACACAAGGCCGAAGAAACACAGGAGTTGATCAAAGACAATGTTCCGGACTTCATCCAAGTCGAAATTAGCCGACAGCGTAACAATGGAGAATGGCCACCTAATTCACCTATTTGAACGCGATGGACTACTCAATTTGGAGCATCTTGGAGGCGGAAGCATGCTCGAAGCGCCACCAGTCGATTGAAGCGTTGAAGAAGAGTTTAGTGAAGGCATGGAACGCTATTCCCCAGTATAGTGTTCAAAATCGATTGCGCACATCCCCGTCTCGTGAAAATACTTCCTTCACCTTGTTTTCGCGAAAATAGCAGTATTTCACGTAAAAAGAAGGCAAGGGCAAGGAGAACCTTGTGCAGGAAACCGCTTAACTTGCCAAATGGAATGGAATCGCTCGAAACTGGGATCGGAAAGTTTCTACCCGGGTTCGAATCACATATGTCGAATATTTTTTACACAAAATTATAATGAATTTTTGACAATTTTTCACTTCGATATCTCGTGATAGGAAGATTGATATATGAAATCATATATACATTCTTAATATACTATTTTTTCCCGATTTTTTGAGATAGATCTCATGAAATGTCGAAAGTTCACATTGCCAGTTGTTTAATTATAAAGATTTCGAAATTTTCTAAAAAAATTTTGCCTGCTAAAAATAAACAACTATATACCCAAGCACTGAACTTTGGCTCAAAATAATTTTTTATAACTCATATTTTTGATTTTTGAATCATTATTTGTCATTTCAACACTTGTTTATTGTTTGAAGCCATTCGAACTATTACACTGCATGATGAAATCTGCGAAAAAAACGCCTGGTCGGAAGGAGAGTCCAGTTCTGTTATACGAGAAACGTCACTCTTTTCTATATAAGAGAAACATCACTCAGTTCTCGTATAAAGGTCTGTTTTTTCTCTCTTTTCTCATATTCTCAAGGAGAAAAGGTGAAGACAAAAGTAGGTACAAATTTTCTATATATTCTTTTTAAAATATGAATTTTAAATTATTTAAAATTTTTTTTAGTCAACAAATGTTCTTCTTGGCTCAAACTTGGAAACCTATTTTATATTTTTCTATTATTGATTCCATTTTAACTTTTACCAGTCTTGGATTTTACCATGATTCTCCAAAATTCGATCTCGACTCCGCATATTCTCATATCTTTCCTCTAAACGGATACAATTTTTTAACTTCCGGTTTTGATTTTGTGATATTTTATTTCGTTCGTTATTTGCTGATCGCTTATTTTTTCTATAAACAATTTTTCTTGGACTATCGCATTTTGGCTGGAATTCAAATTTTTAATTCTGGTTTTTCTATTTTGAAATTTATTGCATTTTCCGAGAGTGAAGGGCAGTTGTATTTTTTTGGAGTATGGATCTCGACTTTTTGGAATTTTGCTTCGATGTTGGTGATGTTGTTTATATGGAGATGGACTCAAAATCAATTGGGTATTGAAAAACCCAAAGAGCCCAAAGATGAGGATGATGATAAAGATGAAAAAGAAGAAAATAAGCTTGATAAAGAAGCCAAAAATATTCCAGTTTCGACCATAATTTATCAAGTGTTATCTTTTTGCAAATTTCAATGGAAATGGTACATTCTTGAGATCGCTATATTTCTTATCGCTACTGGAGTTCGCTGCGTCCAACCCCATTACAATGCCAGATTGTTCTCGATTTTTTCCAACAAGGAAGCCATTTTGAATTTTATCGCCACTCTAACTAATAACGAGGCAATATCTGTACTTATCTGCACAATAATCGTCTCCACCGTTTTGTATATCATTGGCATGGTTCTTAGCGGAATACAATCTGGAATTTCTACTTATTCTAGTGAAATTTTCAAAAATCGACTTCGAAGCCATCTTTTCACATCTGTTTTGAAACAAGAAATCGCATTTTTCGACGAACATAGAAGTTTTGATTTGATTTCGAGAGTCAACTGGGAAGTAGACACGATTCAAAGAGCGATGACAGTGAGAGGAATTTTTGACGAAATTGTTCCATTGATTTATTCACTCATTTTTATGAGTACCATCTCGTGGCGTTTGACTTTGGCGAATTTTGTAGCCATGCCGTTTATTGCGTTTTGCTGTGAACTGAATAATAAAAAAAGAGAAAAATTCTTCGAGAAAACCTATAGAGCTGGTGCTAAAGCTATGAATGTGATTACAGATTCGATATATGACATAAGAACTGTGAGATCTTTTGGATGTGAAGAAATCGAGTACGCACGTTATCATGAACATCTTTTAAAGTCTTCTAAATTGAATAAGGAAAAATCTATAGCCTATATGATTTTTCGATGGGTCAACGAAATTTGTGACAATTTGAACTATATTTTTATCTTCGCATATGCCATTTATTTGGTCATGTATGAGAAAATCTTGCCTGAACAATTAGTGGAATTTTGGTGGTATGAAACGAGCATTTCATGGTATCTATATAACATCAATTACACCGTTAAAACCATTCAAGATGGTATTAATTCTGCCAGAAAAGTTGTTTGCATTATTGATCGAGAACCGAAACAAATCAAATCGGGTACCCTCAAAAAACCTATTGATGGAAAAATCACTTTCAAAGATGTCTGCTTCACCTACCCTTCGCGTCCTAACGAAAAATGCTTGGAGAATCTCAACTTTGAATGTCAACCGGGTGAAACCATCGCGTTTGTTGGACCTAGTGGTGCTGGAAAAACGACTATAATCCAGTTGCTAAAAAGGTTTTATGATCCTGATTCAGGGATAATTCTTGTCGATGATGTTCCTATAAATGAATATGATTCTAGATTTTTGCATAATTCTATGGCCGTGGTATCTCAAGAACCCGTTCTTTTTGACGGTAGCATCAGTTATAACATTAAATATGGGTGTGATGACTGGGTTACAGATCAAGATGTTGAAGAAGCTGCTAGGCAAGCCAATATCCATGATTTTATTTTGACGACAGAAAAAGGATATAATACACTTTGTGGAGCGCGAGGTGTAGCGTTATCGGGTGGTCAAAAACAACGCATCGCAATCGCTAGAGCCCTTATTCGCAAACCCAAAATTCTTATTCTCGATGAAGCTACTAGCGCTTTAGACGCCGCTACTGAAAGAGACATTCAAGACACTCTTCACAAAATTTCTCAAAATATCTCTGTCATCATAATCGCTCACAGACTATCGACTGTACAACGAGCTAACAAAATTTTTGTTTTGAGCGATAAAAAGATAGTTCAAGCCGGTTCTCATCAAAAATTGATGCAAGAGGTAGATGGGGTCTATTATAATCTTGTCAGTAAACAGATTCTACACGAAAAAGAAGATACAGATGAAGAAAATGATGATGAAAATAATAACAAAAATGATTAAAATGTGATATTTTTGTGGTTTTTTATGATGTTTTATGTTAGTTGTATATAATGTTTTATGTTAGTTGATAAAAAATGTTTGAAAAAAAATAAAATTTCGCCAAAAATCGACTTCTATTTGTATATTGACACGAAAATATGACTTATTCTCACAGATATAGTCCGTTTCAATCAACCTTTTAATCAATTTTTGTGGTATCTGTTAGAATTGAAATCTTTCACTATGAACCAACGACGATCATATTTTGTTTTATTGTTATTTAAAAGTCTATTCACTATTGTCTTTTTGTCTCGAGAAGTTCCATCGCTGCTAGTATGGATTCTCAAAGATTCGTGAACCCAAGTTACTATCCGTCATTGATGCTGCCTGGGGGTTTTTCTATGCGGACAATTGATTGCGCGTATTCCCGAACTCTGAAAATGCTTACCTGACCCTGATTCAGGGTAGGAGTTGATGTCACAGAGTCAAGATAGAATTTTCAGGATTCAAGAATGCGCGCAATCGATTCCCCGCCTAGAAAAACCCCAGGGAAGATAATTTCAACAATCTAACTTGTATGATTTTTAGTGAATTTTGAAAATAATTCAAATTTCAGCACTTTATCTTTATTATGATCGTATATATGTTACTGTCATATCTGAAAGTCCGGCATATCTGAAAATTTCAGAAATTATAGACTCAAATAGGCCTAAACCTAGATTTAGGCCTAGGCTTAGGTCTAAGCCTAGTTTAGGCTTATTTGAGTCTATAATTTCTAAAACTTTCAGATATGACGGTAACATATATAAATGATTGGGTCAATTTTTGTTTTCATGCACAAATTCGGATTCTTTGGTTGTCATTCTATGGTTCTGAAAAAACCACCTTACAAACACATGAAAAATCGCTGAAAAAATAACCTAAAAAAGTATTAAATAAATTTATGGTTGTCGGCAAAAACGGGTTAAATATAAAAAACGGAAATTAAAATGGTTAAAATAATTATTCGGGCTTGTATCGGTTGATTAAAATAAGTATTCGGGCTTCTTAAAGCAAATAGATTTGAGCTCTTCCTCAGTACATCCAACTTTACAGCATGTTTGGACAACTTAAAAAATAATTTTATTTATATTTTCTAAGAAAGAGCAAAGTGGTGAGAAGCAATATCTTCCCACATCCACCCTTTCAAAAAGGAAAGAGACAAACAAAGAATTATCTGTAGTGGGGAGGGGGCACCAGGGATTGTTACCCCCATTCCGGCCGAAAGCTGGAAAAAACGTAAAAGCCCCCTTATGTTTTGAAAATTATCTAAAATTGTTTGGAAAAAATGTTAATTGTTATCAAAAAATTTCACATTTTTTATACAACAAATATCTTATTTTTTCTTTTTTTCTTTAAAAAAATCAAATTTTTTGTTTAGCAAAAATTCCCCAATCTCCCATACCCGAAGTGCCCCCCATACCGGATCCACAGCTATGTTTTTGTGGAGTAAGGAGTATGTCTCGTTTAGGGGTGGGGTGTGGGGCTTGTGTTTGAAATATTTTTGTGAAAAAGGTCAAATTTTAAAGATCTTTAAAAAATTCGTTTTTCAGCCCTTGCCTATCTGTGATATTTACCTTCTACTAAATCACCTCCGATATAATCATGATAATCATTCCAGTTTAACATTTCGCAAGTTCTAGTAATATGTACAATTAGACGTTTACCACACATCCTCACTCTCTTCGAATCAGTCTCGCCTTGGATTGAAGCGATAAAAAGGCACAAAACAATTAGAATTAGAAGCTTGTTCATTTTTGGAGTATATTTTAGTTTATAGATCACAAAAAATAAAACCGATCGCTTTTATATATTCATACTGTCGTGAAATTTGAGTTGTATATCAATAAATGTTTTTTATAACTGTTTTTAATTAAAAAAATATAAACAAAGTGACAGTTTTGGAATAAAAAACCACTGATTATAAATCATAGGAAAAAAGATCATATAAACAAAATTAATAGGGTGATTCAAAAAATGGGAAAGAATGCACCACACAAAAAAATTCCGCACGGATCTACCGCACATGAATTGTTAGCACGGATCTACCGCACAGGATTGTTCGCACATTTACACATCCGCACGGGTTTTCCGCACAAGGATCTTCCACACATTTTTTGCATTAATAAAAGTTGCCTGAATTTCAACAAAATCGTGTTTATTGAAACGATTGGCAAAAAATCTTTAAAAAATGTGAGAAAAAAAATTCAAAAATGTGCGGAAGATTCTGTGGGGGAAAATCCTTGCGGTCATTCCATGTGGAAGATCCTGTGCGATCAATTCCTTAAAAAACTGTGCGTTGCATTCGTTCCTATTGCCATTTTTGTTATGCAACTTCAAAAATAAAACAAACGCCGCGTGTTTCAAACACTGCTATACTGTCCTGTATTCAAAGTTATCGTCAAATTCATGGCACATCATATTCATTAACAAATTTAAATAAAGGCAAAACAATTAGAGACAGAATTGATCAAATTTAATGACGTTTCTCGATGAAACAAACAAATGGTTGAGGCGATATTGTACCACCAAGTTTTCGAG
>JAQGCP010000321.1:0-18144 GCA_034699885.1 Acrobeloides thornei
TGAATTTTTGAAGAATTTTTCAATTTTTGACAAAATTTTGAATTTTTGAAAAAATTTTGAATTTTTGAAGAATTTTCCAATTTTTGACAAAATTTTGAATTTTTGAAGAATTTTTCAATTTTTGACAAAATTTTGAATTTTTGAAAAAATTTTGAATTTTTGAAGAATTTTCTAATTTTTGACAAAATTTTGAATTTTTGAAGAATTTTCCAATTTTTGACAAAATTTTGAATTTTTGACAAAATTTTGAATTTTTGATAAAAATTTGAATTTTTGAAAAAAAAATTAAATACACGAAAAAACGTTTGTGTACGTGTACGGGTACGTGTAGTACACGTACACGATAGCAAAATTTTAACGTGTACGTGTACTAAACGTGTACACGTTAAACGTGTAGTACACGTTTAACGTGTACTACACGTACACGATAGAACGTGTACGTGTAGTACACGTACACGTTAAAATTCACTACACGTTAAACGTGTAGTACACATACACGTACACGAAAACTGTACACGTTTACATCCCTGGTAGCTATAGTGTTAAGCGGTTAAAGTTCACTCCAATTTGAATTTATTTAGTGAGATTGATGCATGGGAATGTTTTTAAAAGTCATTTCGAGTCAACATTCTGTTTCCCAAAAATTGAAGTCTTTGTATGAATCTCAATACCCTCTAAAAAATTATCTAGGGTGTTTAGACAGGTTAGAAAATTCCAAAAATCAACGTAAAACGGGTTATTGAGCTTCAGACTAGGATTTCAATTTTTGGGAACAGAATTTTGTCTCGAAATGACGTTTAAAAACTTTCCCATGCATCAATCTCACTAAATAAATTCAAATTGGAGTGCACTCGAACTATACCCATCTAGGTTCGAACTGTCTAGATATCGTCTCTTGAAAAAATATAAGCTAAAATTCTTAAGACAATTCGTCCGAAGGTTTTTAAATCATCCTTATGAAGGAGGTACCAACTTGAAAATTGAATTTTCTGAAAAGTGTTCTAAAATTTACTACTTAATATGTTTTGCTTTTGACACAAAACTTTGTCTTCGCTGGGATACACGTTCTGGAAGTTGAGGCCTATAGGTTTAGAGCAATGTATGGGTAAAATTTCAAAGCGTGTATCTCAACGAATACAAATTTTTGAGTCAAAAGCAAAACATTTCCGTAAGTTCGGTATATAGTAGTAAATTTTAAAACACTTTTCAGAAAATTCAATTTTCAAGTTAGTACCTCGATTTTTAACAACCTTCAGACAATCTGTCTTAAATTTAGATTTGAATGTACTTGTGCCATAGACAACCGTTTTGATAATGATTATATGAGAAATGTAATATTTTACCTTATCTGGAGGTTTAATTGTATAAACCTCACCAAAAAGTCACGCAATTTTGAGGAGATAGCGCACCGCTCGCTGGACAAAAATGGACTTGCGTGGGGGGAGGGGAGAGTATATGATGTACAGGGTGTTTCAGCACAACCACCTATCAAAAAAAGTTGAATATCTCAGCGAAGTAGTACTCCAAATTTCGTAAAAACAAATTTTCGTTTTCGAGGAAATTGAATACAAAGTTTACTAAAAATGATAGAAATTTGCATAATTTTTAGTGAATTTCGATCATTTTTAGTAAGCTTTTAAATTTCCTCGATAACGAAGAATATGTTTTTTACGAAATTTTGGGGGATAGGACTAAAACGGGTGCGGTACATTTTTAAGACTGCGAATGTTTTGCAAAAGAGAGAGAAGAATTTTGGGTACTACCGTTTTCGATGCGCTCTATCAATTGGCGGTGGAATTTTTCAAAAATTCCTAAGACATTCAAATTTTCGTTTCAATACTCAGATCATTCAAAAACTTCGAAAATATTTTTTTAATATCATGCCCGACGAGACTAACAACTTACAAAAGACCGCATTTGAAAATCATTTAAATTCGCGGAGATATTCAACTTAATTTGAAAGATGGTTGTACTGAAACACCTTGTATATTAATTTTTATATGCTAGATATCAAAATCATATCAACTTGCTGAAAAACAATTAAAATTAAAACACAGTGGCCTTTTCGAATCAGACGATTTTACTTTGGTCACTCAACCTCTCTTTAGTAATGTCGATGATGCGCCAAGATTGGTAATAAAAAAGTTTAGTTTTTGATCAAAATTCCTATTTTAGGCAAATGGCAGTGTCAACCTAGACTATCTTGCACCCGATTGTTTTCATTTCTCTCAACTTGGACATTCATTAGTCTCTAGCTGGGTCTGGAAGAATATGCTTGAACCGGTTGGGAATAAAACCACCAAAGCGAATTTGAATCTTCCTGCACTTCCTTTATCTTGTCCTGATCCGGTAAGATTTAAGCAACTTTTTATAATCTTGTAATTTTTAGTCTTGTCCATTTATCAGAACAACCGAAAACAGCAAAAACTGTACAAAATATTTTTCTCCTAATAAATTGAAGTCTAAGAGGCGTAGGAAGTTGAGGCGTAGAATAGTGAGAAGAGAATAAAAATTTATATGTTTTATAAATAAAAATAATTAACAATATTTTTAAATTAACGCTAGATGAACTCGCCCTAAAGGCCTTTTTATCTTTTTAAATGATTTTTCCTTTTTTTCGAACAAAATCTTTTCTTTTAACCTTTTTTAAAGAGAAAATCTGTTTAAAAAGGTAAATCCTAATGGTATCTCATTACAAATTTTTTCCATTCTTTCGACGAAAATATCCAAAATATGCTATGTTTTCACCAAAAATCATAATTTTCTGAGCATTTTCAGATATAAACAAGAAATTTGAAAAAAATTTCGCTTGCCCGCTGGTCTTTTGTTAATTTAAGGATTTCAAAAAAATATTCGTCGAAAATAGAATTTTCTGAACACTTTCAGCTTAAACGAGAATTTTTCTAACATAAAATTTTCGCGCCGATAGGCGCGAAAAAACATAGGGGAGGGATTCAAAGTTTTTATAATGTTTGCAAAAAAATAAAAAAAAGTCTCCCGTTTATGTTTTTTCCCAAAATTGAAAATTTTTTGAGACTTCCACCGAAATCCACTTTACGCCGATTTCCTCCCCCCTCCACCAGAAACCCTCTTTGACTTTTAAAAGGGGTAGAAAAAAAAATAAATGCATGTTCTAAAGACCTTTTAAAAAACTTTTTTTAGATCGTAAAACCTTTTAAAACCTTTTTTCTGGGATACTCACCCTTTTAATTGAAATTAAAAAAGGGAAAGCCTGCCTAAAGTCAACTCACCCTAACACATTTGCTTAGATTTATCTTGCCTAGAGAACCATTTAGGGTCAGATTTAGAGCGAGTTCACCTAGCGCCTTTAAATATCCGTTTAATAAAAGCATTACTTTGTAAATTTATTGTACGGGGTAACCAAGATAGAAATTTGGTGAAAACGATTGTCACCTAAAAACATTGCTATGTAAAAGAGTTGATTAGTTTCTGAGTGTTTGTCTTTTGATTACATTTGTACCCCCTCCCCCCACTCCGCCCCTACCAATCTCTTCCTTTTTCCCTGCATGTTAAAAATTAAAATTTTTAAGACGATTTTGAATGACGCCCACAGCGTCTGATTATTTAATATTAATACAATTTACCTTCTTTTTCATAAGTTACTGTTGGATTGAGTTGTCTGCCAGAAATTTTGCGTAAAGTTGACAAAATAAAATCTCTATAGGGATGAATAAAATAGCATAGTGAAATGTATTCAACAGGAGAGTGAAAACTGTTTATCATAAAACAAATTGTGCTTAATGTACCTCCATGTGGTACTTGAAATCTAAAAATACATTACTTCCATTTATCGTTTAACACTCACAAATCGAATTGCAACAACGATCCAGAAAACTTATAGTCACATCTTTATGCAAATTTTGATGAAAAATGAGGATTTTTGTTGAAAAATTGAATTTTTGACCCACAAAATGATTTTTCCGGAAAAAATGATGCACTACAAAGTTGTTCCCCATAAAATTTCGCGGTGAAATGACACCTTGCGATCGATTTTTGACTGTCAAGAACAAAAGTTTTAGTCATTTTTATGCGAATTTCATGATTTTTAATCAAAAATCGACTTTTTGACCCTCTAAATGATTTTTCCGGGAAAGTGATGTTCTACAAAGTTATTTTCCATAAATTTAGCGGTAACATGATACGTCGCTGATGATTTTTGACGTCGCTCGAAAGTGCCGCTCTGAGTCACAACCCCTGAGCACTCGGCTCCCAGTACTTGTTGTAAGATAAAAAGTCTTACTTGTATAAAAAAGGTATTGCCAACAATGGCAACTGTAGCAAAACCAAAGCTAACACAATTTGCACCGTAATTGCTTTAAATAAAGTTATCTGCATTCTTCTTGTCTTCTTCGAACCTTTTTTCAGCATTTTGAAAAATCGAAATGTATAAAACACATAGATCCCTAAACTTCCAATTGCGGTGTATCCTAAGCCCAACATTAATGCATAAAAATAATCGTCAACATAAGGCGATGTGGGTATAAACATCGGACTAGTTTTTTGAAACCATTCATCAATATTAGATAAGAAAGGAATCAACCCTTTATATGTTTCTTCAGTTTTTTGTATAAAAAATAGAGTTGGGACGACATAAATAAGGTAAAGGATAATATGCAAAACCACTAGTCCTAGTTTAAAATTTATTGAATCAACATGATTTTTTATGAATCCAGGGTAAACCTAAAAAAATTTGTTCAAAAAAGAGGAAATATCCCACCCATCTCACTGCTCATCCGAAATCCAGTTTTCTACTACCAGTAGCGGTTCTGGCATTTCATTCGGGGGAAACTAGGTAAAAACCACATTTTTCTATCGAATTTCGACCAAGATATCGCAAATCGAAAATTCGATCGCGGTCGAAAAAATTCGAACTTGGGTAAAAAAATGCGGATAGGGCCCCAAACGGCACCTCTCGTAAATTGAATTTTTTTAAATTAATTTTTGCTCAAAAATTTAGGGGGTCATGAAAATTTTTTCGGAACGCGGAACTTGCGTCAATCGATTTTTTGCCCGAAAACTCCCTAGTACCAAAAATCAACCAATTTGTAGACAAATTTTTTCGATGATAGGGCCTCAAACGGCACCCCCTTTAAAGGGGGTAAAAGCTGGTGGCCACTACCAATCTTACTACAATTTGGTTGGGTGCAGTAGATGACTAGAGGGTTGATTTTGCTTTTTTTAAACTCTCTACCTGTGCATATCTATACACAATAACTTGAGACAACCCCATGGCAAAATGTACAACTGTTGTTGTATATAATGTAAAATGTATGTGTGCTGCTACGGAACCTGAGTTTTTCAAAATTCCTTCAGACATAATAACCGGAGTCGGAAACATAGGCACCGGTTTCCACAACATTAAAATCAGATCATATGCATAGCTTGTTATAAATGTATACAACATATAAAACTTATAAATTCCTATCCCTTTCGATTTTTTCAAGACTAGATAAATCATCAATACAAACAACGGAGTACTCAAAACAAAAGAAATATCTAATATGATGGAATATAGGGTTACTATCAAAGGGCTTTCATAATTTGTTATATTTGAAGACATAGTAGTGGCTTATTAATCGGGTATATGACAAATTTGCTAGTATAAAAGTGTGTGATGTAAACTGTTTAGATTAATCTATACTCGTGGACTCATTTTCCAAACAGATGGAAATTGAATAAAATAATTGGATAAAACGATTATAATTCTTTATTTCAAAGAAACACATTATGTATTAGTAGCAAACATTATGTACTAACCGCCCTTGACGGTTTTGGATATTCCCCGATAAAGGCAATTTGAAAATATAAAATTTTAACTACAATCAAACGTCGATAAGACATCACTCCTGTGGACCGGCCCAAGGTGGTGTCTTATCGAGAGTGGCATCTATATCGAAATGGCACCTTATCGATGTGCAATGGCCTATGGGGACTTTAAGGGTGACTGTTTATTGATTTTTTTGCATTGTTTTGCAAAAAATGACTAATAAATCGCTTTTTTTGAAAAAAAAGCCATGTTGACGATTTTTGGTGAAAAAAATGTCATTTTTTATTGAAAAAGTGAAGCATTTGATGTGGTGTGAAACCTTAAATGAGGAAGTATAAATTATGGACTATTTCATGAAAAAATTTTTTTCTAAAATGATCATTTTTAGGGGCAATTTTATTTTTAGGGCAATATCATAAGCTTATAATTTTTAGTCTTGCCCATTTATTAGAACAACCAGAAACAGCAAAAGCTGTAAAAAATATTTTTCTCCTGATAAATTGAAGTCTACAGTGTAGGAAGTTGAGGCGTAGAATAGTGAGAAGAGAATAAAAATTTATATGTTTTATAAGTAAAAACAATTAACAATATTTTTAAATTAGCGCTAGGTGAACTCGCCCTAATGGCCCTTTAATCTTTTTTAAAAGTTTTTCGTTTTTCGAAGAAAATCTTTTCTTTAAACCTTTTTTTAAAGAGAAAATCTTTTTAAAAAGGTAAATCCTAATGGTATCCCATTACAAATTTTTTCCATTTTTTCGACGAAAATATCCAAAATATGCTATGTTTTCATCAAAAATCATAATTTTCTGAGCATTTTCAGATATAAACAAGAAAGTTGCAAAAAAAATTTCGCTTGCCCGCTGGTTTTTTGTTAATTCAAGGATTTCAAAAAAATATTCGTCGAAAATAGAATTTTCTGAACACTTTCAGCTTAACGAGAATTTTTCTAACATAAAATTTTCGCGCCGATAGGCGCGAAAAAGCATAGGGGAGGGATTTAAGGTTTTTATAGTCTTTGCAAAAAAATTTAAAAAGTCTCCCGTTTATGTTTTTTTCCAAAATTAAGATAATTTTCGAAAAACTTAAGTGAGACCAAGGTAAATTTTTGAAAATTTTTTGAGACTTCCACCAAAACCCACTTTACACCGCTTTCCTCCCTCCCCCCACTTGAAACCATCTTTGACTTTTAAAAGGGGTGAAAAAAATAAATGCATTTTATAAAGACCTTTTAAAAAACTTTTTTATGGGATACTCAATCTTTTAATTGAAATTAAAAAAGGGGAAGCCTGCCTAAATTCGACTCGCCCTAACACATTTGCTTAGATTTATCTTGCCTAGAGAACCATTTAGGGTTG
Source organism: Acrobeloides thornei (assembly GCA_034699885.1). Lineage (NCBI taxonomy): Eukaryota > Metazoa > Nematoda > Chromadorea > Rhabditida > Cephalobidae > Acrobeloides > Acrobeloides thornei. Next base: position 7,144 of record JAQGCP010000321.1, read on the forward strand.
GATTTAGGGCGAGTTCACCTAGCGCCTTTAAATATCTGTTTAACAAAAGCATTATTTTGCAAATTTATTGTACGGAATAACCAAGATAGAAACTTGGCGAAAACGATTGTCACCTAAAAACATTGCTATGTAAAGAGTTGATTAGTTTTTGGGTGTTTGTCTTTTAATTACATTTGTATCCCCTCCCCCAATCCATTCTTCTTTCCTGCATATGTTGAAAAAAAATTTTTTTAAACAATTTCGAATAACGCTCACAGTATCTAATTATTTAATATTAATATAATTTACCTTCTTTTTTATAAGCTACCACTGGATTGAGTTGTCTGCCAGAAATTTTGCGTAAAGTTGACAAAATAAAATCTCTATAGGGAAGCATAAAATAGCATAGTGAAATATATTCAACAGGAGAATGAACACTGGATATCATAAAACAAATTGTGCTTAATGTACCTCCATGTGGTACTTGAAATCTAAAAATACATTACTACCGTTTTAAAAGGCTAGTAGGACTTGCTGATATGCTATGGCTAGGACTACAATTAGGACTAGGGCTATGGATATATCTAGAGATAGTGCTGTACTAGTGCTAGAGCTAGGTCTATGGCTAAGACTGTATAGCTATGTCCAGAGTTAAGGCCCCTTTTCAACGAAAAGCGTTGCTCGGAGCCACAACCTCCGAGCACGAAGCGCTCGGCTCCCGGTACTGTGTTGCAAGATAAAAAATCTTACTTGTATAAAATAGGTATAGCTAATGCTGGTAACTGTAGCAAAACCAAAGCTAACACAATTTGCACCGTAATTGCTTTAAATAACATTATCTGCATTCTTCTTGTCTTCTTCGAACTTTTTTTCAGCATTTTGAAAAATCGAAATGTATAAAGCACATAGATCGCTAAACTTCCAATCGCTGTGTATCCTATACCCACCATTAGAGCATAAAAATAACCGTTAACATAAGGCGATGCGGGTATAAACAACGGACTAGTTTTTTGAAACCATTCATCAATATTGGATATGAAAGGAATCAAATCTTTATATGTTTTTTCATTTGTTTGTATGAACAATAGAGTTGGGATGACAAAAATAAGGTAAAGGATAATATGCCAAGCCAATAGTCTTAGTTTAAAATATTTTGAGTTGACATGATTTTGTATACGTCCAGGGTAAACCTAAAAAAAACTTGTTCAAAGAAGCGGAAATATCCCACCCACCGCTCACCCAAAATCCAGTTTGCCACCACCAGTAGCGGTTCTGGAATTTCATTTGAGGGCAACTAGGTAAAAACCTCATTTTTCTATCGAATTTTGGACAAAAATGCCATTTTTCTTCAGAAATTTCGGTTTTGGGAAGCATGCTCCTCGGTCCGCCATTGGCCACCATCAACTTTGATACAATCGGGATGGTGTGAGCAGATGACTGGAGGGTTGTCTTTTGATTTTTTAAACTCTCTACCTGTGCGTATCTATACACAATAGCTTGAGCTAATCCCATGGTAAAATGTACAACTGTTATTGAATAAAACGTTAAATGTATATGTGCTGCTACGGAACCTGATTTTTTCAAAATTCCTTCAGACATAATAACAGGAGTCGGAAACATAGGCGCCGGTTTCCACAACATTAAAATCAGATCATATGCATAGCTTGTTATAAATGTATACAACATATAAAACTTATAATTTCCGATCCCTTTCGATTTTGTCAAGACTAGATAAATCATCAGTAAAAATAAGGGTGTGCTCAAAACAAAAGAAATATCTAATACGATGGAATATAGGGTTACAATAAAAGGGCTTTCATAATTTGTTATATTTGAAGACATAATAGTGGCTTATTAATATGACAAATTTGCTGGTATAAAAGTGTGTGACGTGAACTGTTTAGATTAATCTATACTCGTGTACTCAGTTTCCAAGCAGGTGGAAATTGGGTAAAACGATTATAATTCTTTATTTCAAAGAAACACGTTATGTACTAGTAGCAAAACCGCCCTTGACGATTTTTGATATTTCCCGATAAAGACAATTTGAAAATATAAAATTTTAACTACAATCGAATGTCGATAAGACGCCACTCCTGTAGGCCCAAGGTGCTATCTTATCGAGAGTGGCATCTATATCGAATTGGTACCTTATCGATGTGCAGTGGCCTATAGGGACTTTGAGGGTGGCTGTTTATTGAGCTTTTTTTGCATTGTTTTGCAAAAATGACTAATAAATCGCTTTTTTTGAGCCATTTTAACGATTTTTGGAGAAAAAAATGTTGCATTGATGTGATGTAAAACCTTAAAGGGGGAGTATAAATTATGGACTATTTTATGAAAAATTTGTTCTAAAATGGTCATTTTTAGGGGCCATTTTATTTTTTGGGTAATATCATAAGCTTGTAATTTTTAGTCTTGCCCATTTATCAGAACAACCGAAAACAGCAAAAACTGTGCAAAATATTTTTCTCCTGATAAACTGAAGTCTACAAGGCGTAGGAAGGAAGTTGAGGCGTAGAATAGTGAGAAGAGAATAAAAATTTATATGCTTTATAAATAAAAATAATTAACAATATTTTTAAATTAGCGCTAGGTGAACTCGCCCTAAAGTTTGGCTCTTTTAAAGGTTTTTCCTTGTTTCAACAAAATCTTTTCTTTTAATCTTTTAAAAGAGAAAATCTTTTTTCTGGGATACTCAAACCTTCTAATTGAACTTAAAAATGGTGCCTGCCTAAAGTCGACTCATCCTAACACATTTGCTTAGATTTATCTTGCCTAGAGAACCATTTAGGGTCAGATTTAGGGCAAGTTCACCTAACACTTTTAAATATCGATTCAACAAAAGCATTATTTTGCAAATTTATTGTACGGGATGACCAAGATAGAAACTTGTTGAAAACGATTGTCACCTAAAAACATTGCTATGTAAAGAGTTGATTAGTTTTGGGTGTTTGTCTTTTGATTACATTTGTACCCCTTCCCCCAATCCATTCTTTTTCCCTGCATATGTTGAAAAAAATTTTTTTAAACAATTTCGAATGACGCCCACAGCATCTGATTATTTAATAGTAATACAATTTACCTTCTTTTTCATAAGTTACCGTTGGATTGATTTGTTTGCCAGAAATTTTGCGTAAAGTTGACAAAATAAAATCTCTATAGGGTTGAATAAAATAGCATAGTGAAATGTATTCAACAGGAGAGTGAAAACTGCTTATCATAAAACAAATTGTGCTTAATGTACTTCCATGTGATACTTGAAATCTAAAAATACAAACTTCCATTTATCGTTTAACGCTCACAAACCGAATTGTAACAACGGTATATCCTGGTCCAGAAAACTTATAGTTACATTTTTATGCGAATTTCGATGAAAAATGGGGATTTTTATTGAAAAATTGGATTTTTGACCCACAAAATGATTTTTCCGGAAAAAGTGATGCACTATAAAGTTGTTTCCCATAAAATTTCGCGGTGAAATGACACCTTGCGGTCGATTTTTGACTGTCAAGAAAAAAGTTATGAACATTTTAATGCAAAATTCTATGAAAAGTATGGTTTTTTTATCAAAAAAATCGATTTTTTCGAAAAAATGAGTTTTCCTCAAAAAAGCGAAACGTCATCATCTAAGTGCCTACTACTATTAAATCAAAAAGTAAAAAAATAAATGTGCAGTTTTTGAGAAATTTGGCGGAAAAAACAGAATCATCAAAGGTCGTTTATTCGTTTTTGGCCTTTGTCTATATTCGTTAGAGGGACACCCACCACCATTGTAAAGGTAATGGTCTGAAAAAAATTATCAAGACAAACAAAATAAAAAGCTTTTATCTGATAAAAGATAATGAGCAAAAACCTTAAAAATGGGCGTAGGAACCCCCAAAAACAAATATACGCATCCCCTCCGGGGATGCGTTAAATAACTACATTTTTAAAGAGGAACGTCGCTCAGGAGTGCCGCTCGGAGTCACGACCTCTGAGCACTCGGCTCCCGGTACTGTGTTGTAAGATAAAAAGTTTTACTTGTATAAAAAAGGTATTGCCAACAATGGCAACTGTATCAAAACCAAAGCTAACACAATTTGCACCGTAATTGCTTTAAATAAAGTTATCTGCATTCTTCTTGTCTTCTTCGAACCTTTTTTCAGCATTTTGAAAAATCGAAATGTATAAAACACATAGATCCCTAAACTTCCAATTGCGGTGTATCCTAAGCCCAACATTAATGCATAAAAATAATCGTCAACATAAGGCGATGTGGGTATAAACATCGGACTAGTTTTTTGAAACCATTCATCAATATTAGATAAGAAAGGAATCAACCCTTTATATGTTTCTTCAGTTTTTTGTATAAAAAATAGAGTTGGGACGACATAAATAAGGTAAAGGATAATATGCAAAACCACTAGTCCTAGTTTAAAATTTATTGAATCAACATGATTTTTTATGAATCCAGGGTAAACCTAAAAAAATTTGTTCAAAAAAGAGGAAATATCCCACCCATCTCACTGCTCATCCGAAATCCAGTTTTCTACTACCAGTAGCGGTTCTGGCATTTCATTCGGGGGAAACTAGGTAAAAACCACATTTTTCTATCGAATTTCGACCAAGATATCGCAAATCGAAAATTCGATCGCGGTCGAAAAAATTCGAACTTGGGTAAAAAAATGCGGATAGGGCCCCAAACGGCACCTCTCGTAAATTGAATTTTTTTAAATTAATTTTTGCTCAAAAATTTAGGGGGTCATGAAAATTTTTTCGGAACGCGGAACTTGCGTCAATCGATTTTTTGCCCGAAAACTCCCTAGTACCAAAAATCAACCAATTTGTAGACAAATTTTTTCGATGATAGGGCCTCAAACGGCACCCCCTTTAAAGGGGGTAAAAGCTGGTGGCCACTACCAATCTTACTACAATTTGGTTGGGTGCAGTAGATGACTAGAGGGTTGATTTTGCTTTTTTTAAACTCTCTACCTGTGCATATCTATACACAATAACTTGAGACAACCCCATGGCAAAATGTACAACTGTTGTTGTATATAATGTAAAATGTATGTGTGCTGCTACGGAACCTGAGTTTTTCAAAATTCCTTCAGACATAATAACCGGAGTCGGAAACATAGGCACCGGTTTCCACAACATTAAAATCAGATCATATGCATAGCTTGTTATAAATGTATACAACATATAAAACTTATAAATTCCTATCCCTTTCGATTTTTTCAAGACTAGATAAATCATCAATACAAACAACGGAGTACTCAAAACAAAAGAAATATCTAATATGATGGAATATAGGGTTACTATCAAAGGGCTTTCATAATTTGTTATATTTGAAGACATAGTAGTGGCTTATTAATCGGGTATATGACAAATTTGCTAGTATAAAAGTGTGTGATGTAAACTGTTTAGATTAATCTATACTCGTGGACTCATTTTCCAAACAGATGGAAATTGAATAAAATAATTGGATAAAACGATTATAATTCTTTATTTCAAAGAAACACATTATGTATTAGTAGCAAACATTATGTACTAACCGCCCTTGACGGTTTTGGATATTCCCCGATAAAGGCAATTTGAAAATATAAAATTTTAACTACAATCAAACGTCGATAAGACATCACTCCTGTGGACCGGCCCAAGGTGGTGTCTTATCGAGAGTGGCATCTATATCGAAATGGCACCTTATCGATGTGCAATGGCCTATGGGGACTTTAAGGGTGACTGTTTATTGATTTTTTTGCATTGTTTTGCAAAAAATGACTAATAAATCGCTTTTTTTGAAAAAAAAGCCATGTTGACGATTTTTGGTGAAAAAAATGTCATTTTTTATTGAAAAAGTGAAGCATTTGATGTGGTGTGAAACCTTAAATGAGGAAGTATAAATTATGGACTATTTCATGAAAAAATTTTTTTCTAAAATGATCATTTTTAGGGGCAATTTTATTTTTAGGGCAATATCATAAGCTTATAATTTTTAGTCTTGCCCATTTATTAGAACAACCAGAAACAGCAAAAGCTGTAAAAAATATTTTTCTCCTGATAAATTGAAGTCTACAGTGTAGGAAGTTGAGGCGTAGAATAGTGAGAAGAGAATAAAAATTTATATGTTTTATAAGTAAAAACAATTAACAATATTTTTAAATTAGCGCTAGGTGAACTCGCCCTAATGGCCCTTTAATCTTTTTTAAAAGTTTTTCGTTTTTCGAAGAAAATCTTTTCTTTAAACCTTTTTTTAAAGAGAAAATCTTTTTAAAAAGGTAAATCCTAATGGTATCCCATTACAAATTTTTTCCATTTTTTCGACGAAAATATCCAAAATATGCTATGTTTTCATCAAAAATCATAATTTTCTGAGCATTTTCAGATATAAACAAGAAAGTTGCAAAAAAAATTTCGCTTGCCCGCTGGTTTTTTGTTAATTCAAGGATTTCAAAAAAATATTCGTCGAAAATAGAATTTTCTGAACACTTTCAGCTTAACGAGAATTTTTCTAACATAAAATTTTCGCGCCGATAGGCGCGAAAAAGCATAGGGGAGGGATTTAAGGTTTTTATAGTCTTTGCAAAAAAATTTAAAAAGTCTCCCGTTTATGTTTTTTTCCAAAATTAAGATAATTTTCGAAAAACTTAAGTGAGACCAAGGTAAATTTTTGAAAATTTTTTGAGACTTCCACCAAAACCCACTTTACACCGCTTTCCTCCCTCCCCCCACTTGAAACCATCTTTGACTTTTAAAAGGGGTGAAAAAAATAAATGCATTTTATAAAGACCTTTTAAAAAACTTTTTTATGGGATACTCAATCTTTTAATTGAAATTAAAAAAGGGGAAGCCTGCCTAAATTCGACTCGCCCTAACACATTTGCTTAGATTTATCTTGCCTAGAGAACCATTTAGGGTTGGATTTAGGGCGAGTTCACCTAGCGCCTTTAAATATCTGTTTAACAAAAGCATTATTTTGCAAATTTATTGTACGGAATAACCAAGATAGAAACTTGGCGAAAACGATTGTCACCTAAAAACATTGCTATGTAAAGAGTTGATTAGTTTTTGGGTGTTTGTCTTTTAATTACATTTGTATCCCCTCCCCCAATCCATTCTTCTTTCCTGCATATGTTGAAAAAAAATTTTTTTAAACAATTTCGAATAACGCTCACAGTATCTAATTATTTAATATTAATATAATTTACCTTCTTTTTTATAAGCTACCACTGGATTGAGTTGTCTGCCAGAAATTTTGCGTAAAGTTGACAAAATAAAATCTCTATAGGGAAGCATAAAATAGCATAGTGAAATATATTCAACAGGAGAATGAACACTGGATATCATAAAACAAATTGTGCTTAATGTACCTCCATGTGGTACTTGAAATCTAAAAATACATTACTACCGTTTTAAAAGGCTAGTAGGACTTGCTGATATGCTATGGCTAGGACTACAATTAGGACTAGGGCTATGGATATATCTAGAGATAGTGCTGTACTAGTGCTAGAGCTAGGTCTATGGCTAAGACTGTATAGCTATGTCCAGAGTTAAGGCCCCTTTTCAACGAAAAGCGTTGCTCGGAGCCACAACCTCCGAGCACGAAGCGCTCGGCTCCCGGTACTGTGTTGCAAGATAAAAAATCTTACTTGTATAAAATAGGTATAGCTAATGCTGGTAACTGTAGCAAAACCAAAGCTAACACAATTTGCACCGTAATTGCTTTAAATAACATTATCTGCATTCTTCTTGTCTTCTTCGAACTTTTTTTCAGCATTTTGAAAAATCGAAATGTATAAAGCACATAGATCGCTAAACTTCCAATCGCTGTGTATCCTATACCCACCATTAGAGCATAAAAATAACCGTTAACATAAGGCGATGCGGGTATAAACAACGGACTAGTTTTTTGAAACCATTCATCAATATTGGATATGAAAGGAATCAAATCTTTATATGTTTTTTCATTTGTTTGTATGAACAATAGAGTTGGGATGACAAAAATAAGGTAAAGGATAATATGCCAAGCCAATAGTCTTAGTTTAAAATATTTTGAGTTGACATGATTTTGTATACGTCCAGGGTAAACCTAAAAAAAACTTGTTCAAAGAAGCGGAAATATCCCACCCACCGCTCACCCAAAATCCAGTTTGCCACCACCAGTAGCGGTTCTGGAATTTCATTTGAGGGCAACTAGGTAAAAACCTCATTTTTCTATCGAATTTTGGACAAAAATGCCATTTTTCTTCAGAAATTTCGGTTTTGGGAAGCATGCTCCTCGGTCCGCCATTGGCCACCATCAACTTTGATACAATCGGGATGGTGTGAGCAGATGACTGGAGGGTTGTCTTTTGATTTTTTAAACTCTCTACCTGTGCGTATCTATACACAATAGCTTGAGCTAATCCCATGGTAAAATGTACAACTGTTATTGAATAAAACGTTAAATGTATATGTGCTGCTACGGAACCTGATTTTTTCAAAATTCCTTCAGACATAATAACAGGAGTCGGAAACATAGGCGCCGGTTTCCACAACATTAAAATCAGATCATATGCATAGCTTGTTATAAATGTATACAACATATAAAACTTATAATTTCCGATCCCTTTCGATTTTGTCAAGACTAGATAAATCATCAGTAAAAATAAGGGTGTGCTCAAAACAAAAGAAATATCTAATACGATGGAATATAGGGTTACAATAAAAGGGCTTTCATAATTTGTTATATTTGAAGACATAATAGTGGCTTATTAATATGACAAATTTGCTGGTATAAAAGTGTGTGACGTGAACTGTTTAGATTAATCTATACTCGTGTACTCAGTTTCCAAGCAGGTGGAAATTGGGTAAAACGATTATAATTCTTTATTTCAAAGAAACACGTTATGTACTAGTAGCAAAACCGCCCTTGACGATTTTTGATATTTCCCGATAAAGACAATTTGAAAATATAAAATTTTAACTACAATCGAATGTCGATAAGACGCCACTCCTGTAGGCCCAAGGTGCTATCTTATCGAGAGTGGCATCTATATCGAATTGGTACCTTATCGATGTGCAGTGGCCTATAGGGACTTTGAGGGTGGCTGTTTATTGAGCTTTTTTTGCATTGTTTTGCAAAAATGACTAATAAATCGCTTTTTTTGAGCCATTTTAACGATTTTTGGAGAAAAAAATGTTGCATTGATGTGATGTAAAACCTTAAAGGGGGAGTATAAATTATGGACTATTTTATGAAAAATTTGTTCTAAAATGGTCATTTTTAGGGGCCATTTTATTTTTTGGGTAATATCATAAGCTTGTAATTTTTAGTCTTGCCCATTTATCAGAACAACCGAAAACAGCAAAAACTGTGCAAAATATTTTTCTCCTGATAAACTGAAGTCTACAAGGCGTAGGAAGGAAGTTGAGGCGTAGAATAGTGAGAAGAGAATAAAAATTTATATGCTTTATAAATAAAAATAATTAACAATATTTTTAAATTAGCGCTAGGTGAACTCGCCCTAAAGTTTGGCTCTTTTAAAGGTTTTTCCTTGTTTCAACAAAATCTTTTCTTTTAATCTTTTAAAAGAGAAAATCTTTTTTCTGGGATACTCAAACCTTCTAATTGAACTTAAAAATGGTGCCTGCCTAAAGTCGACTCATCCTAACACATTTGCTTAGATTTATCTTGCCTAGAGAACCATTTAGGGTCAGATTTAGGGCAAGTTCACCTAACACTTTTAAATATCGATTCAACAAAAGCATTATTTTGCAAATTTATTGTACGGGATGACCAAGATAGAAACTTGTTGAAAACGATTGTCACCTAAAAACATTGCTATGTAAAGAGTTGATTAGTTTTGGGTGTTTGTCTTTTGATTACATTTGTACCCCTTCCCCCAATCCATTCTTTTTCCCTGCATATGTTGAAAAAAATTTTTTTAAACAATTTCGAATGACGCCCACAGCATCTGATTATTTAATAGTAATACAATTTACCTTCTTTTTCATAAGTTACCGTTGGATTGATTTGTTTGCCAGAAATTTTGCGTAAAGTTGACAAAATAAAATCTCTATAGGGTTGAATAAAATAGCATAGTGAAATGTATTCAACAGGAGAGTGAAAACTGCTTATCATAAAACAAATTGTGCTTAATGTACTTCCATGTGATACTTGAAATCTAAAAATACATTACTTCCATTTATCGTTTAACACTCACAAACCGAATTGTAACAACTGTATATTGGTCCAGAAAACTTATAGCTACATTTTTATGCGAATTTCGATGAAAAATGGGGATTTTTAATCAAAAATCGACTTTTTGACCCTCTAAATGATTTTCTAGGGAAAGTGATGTTCTACAAAGTTGTTTCCCATAAATTTAGCGGTAAAATGATACGTCGCTGATGATTTTTGACTGTCAAGAAAAAAGTTATGAACATTTTTATGCAAAATTCTATGAAAAGTATGGGGTTTTTTTTATCAAAAACATCGATTTTTTCGAAAAAATGAATTTTCCTCAAAAAAGCGAAACGTCATCATCTAAGTGTCTACTACTATTAAATCAAAAAGTAAAAAAATAAATGTGCAGTTTTTGAGAAATTTGGCGGAAAAAACAGAATCACCAAAAGTCGTTTATTCGTTTTTGGCCTTTTGTCTATATTCGTTAGAGGGACACCCACCACCATTGTAAAGGTAATGGTCTGAAAAAAATTATCAAGACAAATCAAAATAAAAAGTTTTATCTGATAAAAGATAATGAGCAAAAACCTTAAAAATGGGCGTAGGAACCCCCGAAAACAAATATACGCATCCCCTCCGGGGATGCGTTAAATAACTACATTTTTAAAGAGGAACGTCGCTCGGGAGTGCCACTCGGAGTCACAACCCCTGAGCACTCGGCTCCCAGTACTTGTTGTAAGATAAAAAGTCTTACTTGTATAAAAAAGGTATTGCCAACAATGGCAACTGTAGCAAAACCAAAGCTAACACAATTTGCACCGTAATTGCTTTAAATAAAGTTATCTGCATTCTTCTTGTCTTCTTCGAAC
>JAQGCP010000322.1:0-18123 GCA_034699885.1 Acrobeloides thornei
GGAGAAAGTCGGTTGGATAAAGTCGGTTGGAGAAAGTCAGTTGGAGAAAGTCGGTTGGAGAAAGTCGGTTGGAGAAAGTCGGTTGGATAAAGTCGGTTGGAGAAAAGGTTGGCTAATGTCGTAATGCCGAACATTTGGACGTTTCCCCCCCCCCCCTCCAAACTTTTGCCCCCTGATATGTCATATAGAGAAGTACCCCAGAAAAACGCAAAAATAACGCCGGGATCGTGCTCTACAGCCCGAAAACCCCCAAAAAAATTCGAGATTTATAAAACCCCTGGATACAAAAAATCAGCTGAAATTTGTTTAAATTCGATTTTGTTAACCCCTTGATCCCTCTTACAGTAAAAACTGTATAAAAATACTGTAAGGGGGGATCAAGGGGTTAAAAAATCGAAATTAACAATTTTCCAGCTGATTTTTTGTATCCAGCGGGGTTTTTTGATATGGCGAACTCGAATATGAAGGAATTTTTTGTTTTTGATCACGGGAAAGTGGAAAAATCGACCGTTTTGGAAGTTCCGCATGTCGTTCTAACCCCGTTGTGGAAGTTCCTAGAGCCGCATTCCGAATAAGTATAATAATCTTTTTATTTACATCATTATCTGTACATTCCGGTTTTAGTATGAAGCGTAACACGACCATACATGTGTTGAAACATCGAAATGAAATTTTCAAAGTTTACTCTAAATCTTTTTCAACTTCTTTAATTTTCTCAACGATTCATCGAAGATCTGTAGGATCAAATATTGTTAAATTCTCTCCTCAACTAGAAAAGACTTTACCGGAACTCAAACATGTCTCAGATTTAACCCAGCCGCATTATTGGTATCCAATTGCAAGAGGAATAAAGCGACGAGTGATTTTTCATGCTGGTAACTTACATCAATCGTTTTTGTGTCTACCAATCTATTTTAGGTCCTACAAACAGTGGAAAAACATACGAAGCCCTCCAGCGTTTTAAAGCATCTAAGTCCGGTGTATATTGTGGCCCTCTTCGACTTTTAGCTGCCGAAGTTTTCCGACGAATGAATGCAGAAGGTGGGTTATTTCTTTATGTTATTATTTCTTATTGTAACTTTTTTCAAGACAGTCTACTGTCTAGTTTGATTTTTTTAAAGATCTATACTTCATAAAAAACCAAACTAGTTATCTTGAAAAGTTACACTAGTCATTTGTTGAAATTTCTTTAATCAACAATTGAAACAGGCCCCAGGTCCCGACCTAAAACTCGACTCCTTGGTCCCACCATATGATTCAATTATAAATTAACTTCATAACCTTATATCTCCACCAGGGAGCTCTATGGGCCGATAATTTTGATATTTCTAATAGGAAATCGGTTATGAGGAACAAAACTAGCTAGGTTTCATCAAAATCTTAGGGTATCAAGTCGATCCTTTTCCTTGTTAGTTCTTTAATTTGTTGCGATTTTTAGAACATCGTTGTGATTTATTAACAGGTGAAGATAGAAAGTTTGCTATTGATAGTAGCACGCCATCGAATCATTTATCATGCACCGTTGAAATGCTTCGAGTTGATAAGAAAGTGGAAGTTGTGGTTATCGACGAAATTCAGATGCTTAGAGACGACAATAGAGGATGGGCGTGGACTCGTGCCTTATTAGGAGCTGCTGCAGATGAGATCCATTTATGTGGTGAGAAGTCGGCGGTGCCAATTGTCAGGAGGTTACTCTCTACAATTGGTGAAGATGTCATCGTGCAAGAATATGAACGGAAATCCAAGTTGGTTCTGAGTACTCATTCACTTAGAGATGTTGGGAATGTTCAAGTATATTGTTGATCGGTTCACAAATGTGTCTAATTGAACCTTTTTTAGCCTGGTGATTGTATTGTGGCATTTTCAAAGAGAAAAATCTACGAAATTGCAAGAAATTTAGAAAAGAAAGGAGTACAATGTGCAATGATCTATGGAGATTTACCACCCGACACGAAGCTTTTGCAATCGGAAAGCTTTAACAATCCCAAGAATCCAGTCAAGATTTTGGTAGCAACTGATGCTATTGGGATGGGATTGAATTTAAATATCAGTCGGTTGGTCTTATACTCATTACTAGAGTTGTGGAAACCGAAGAAGTCGAAACTGACACTTGAAAAAGTCGAAATCGTTTAACTAAAAACCGAAACCGAGGGTGAAAAAATCGAAAAAACTGAAATTTTTATGTTTATTTTGAGTGAAAATTTGAGAATTTTCATATTTTTTCCTTGGATTTCGTTTAAAAAACTATAAAACATTTTTTAACATAATATTTGCTCAAAATAATAAAAAAAATCACTCAAAATCGACCATCTTTCGATAAAAAATTTAGGTGTAAAAAATCGAAACCGATCCATTTTCTATCGGTTTTCTAACTCTACTCATTACCTAGGATTTATTTCAGAGGAAGGCAATTTTATCAAAAATTCCCCCCCCCCTAATTCATGATTGCCTAGCACATTAATTTTATTTAGCATAATATTTGACAGTTTAAAAAGGCCTATATCTAAAAATTGGTTGACAGCAGCTCATGTCAAACAAATTGCCGGACGCGCTGGAAGATTTTCTAGTCAATATAGCAAAGGAGAAGTATGTGATTTGAGCCAAAAAACCGTACTTTTGCGTTATTTTGGCGAAAAATTTTCACAAATCATCTATAAGGGGTATTTTTATGCGAGAAATCGATTTGGTATTTTCTCGCATGAAAATACCCCTTATAGGTGGTTTTTGAAAAATTTTCACCAAAAAATGCAAAAATACGGTTTTTTTGCTCATCCTGTAGTTATGTAATTCTTTTTAAAGGTATTAACTTTGCACGACGTTGATATGCCTATTTTGAACAGACTTTTACAAGAGCGTATACCTGATATCCAACAAGCTGGTATTGCCCCTACCGCTGATATGGTAAGCTTTTCTTTTTTAAGCATCCCTGACCGTATTTTAGTTGGAAACTTTTTCGTTCTACTTACCTAAGGCTACATTTGTTGAACTATTATCAATTTTCCAATCTGTTTGCCAGCTTAGCAACGATTTTTTCTTGTCTCAATTCGATCAAGTTATGGAAAGAGCCAAGCTAATCGACGATATTCCATTACCCTTAAATGTAAGCTTTTGTTTTTATTTTGAATTGATTATGTATTTTGTTTAGATTAGATATATTTTCTGTAAGGTCCCGTTTGATACGACGACCAATAGACAAGCGTGCTCTGTTTTCACTAAAATGGCCCGACTTTTTTCACAAGGGAGATTGATTACTTGGGATTGGTTACAATACAACATTCATTTGCCAAGTTCACCACCGCGAATCATGCAAGATTTTGGCACTTATGAGCAGGTTTATGGTGTTTTGGATTGTTATTTGTGGCTGAGTATGCGATTTGATGTAAGTTCGTGGCGTAGCTAGGGGGCTAACAGGGCTATAGCCCCCTCGAAATCCGAAAAATGTAAAAATTTCTCTCTAAATCCCCTTTACCCAAAATTTGTGAAAATTAAAAAATCCTATTGCCCCTCATTATGATTTTTCACTAAAATAGACCATTTTTTTTTACAAAAAAGCCCATATTTTGCATATATTTTTTACCAACCGTAATTTTCTGAGCATTTTCAGCATAAAAACAGCATATTCAAAAAAAATTTTTGGCACTGTTTTTCCAAAAAAGTTGTCAAAAAATATAACTTTGCCTGATTTTCAATCAAATAATATTTATGAATTTTCAGGCCCAATTGGGCTTTTTGAGCAAAGACCGTAACACATAGTTAGTAATAAATGTTCAAATTTAAGGAATTCTGTGATAGTGAAAAGGTTCGTGAAGAACAAAATAAACTGGCCTATATGATAAATGAAGGAATCAAGTTTGTTCTAACTCGAGAAAAAGTTGGTGAAGAATTCGATTCCAATTTTACTGAAAAAATATCTATATCTACTGAAAAAATATCTACTGAAAAGATGTCTCCTTTAGAAATCAAGAATGCGGTCTTGTCTATGAAGAAACGAAGATGTGCTAATAAATAATAGTATAGTGAACTCTCGTTAAGCGGGCCCTCTCTCTAGGGTGACCCGCTTAACGAGAGTTTACTGTATAGGCTAAACTATTTACTTGTGTACGGGTATATTTTGTAATAAATACTAGAATGGTTGAAGGGTACTTCGGCTTTCAGGGCCGTGTCCAGAATTTTCAAAATCTGCAGTTTGAAGATTTTAAAGATGAAACACCGATTTTATTATGCAAGAAACAACTATCAGATACATGTTTTCGTTGTAATACACAAATTTAAAAAATCGCTAACTTCATACGCAATTATCTCGAAAACGATAACTAGCCCCCTACCCAAATTTTTATACGTATTCGGATAGCCCATATATGAGTTTGAAGACGATTTTTAGTTGAAAAAATTTTTGACCTCACCCCTTGGCTGTAGGGTCAAAAAGCTCAAAGATCGACAAAGTCGGTTTTCCGACAAATCGAATTTTTTTCGCGCTAATTTTGCGCGCAAAAGATTCCTCAGAAAATTTGGGTAGAGGTGGGCTAGTTGACGATTTTTTATGAAAACGTTCGGAACACTTAGCATCAAAGTTTTGTCTGAGCTCAAAAATTTCAATTTTTTCGTGCAAACACTTTTTTTCGAAAAAATTCACGTGACTCGCTAACCCTTACAAGGGACATGCACGAAAGTCACTTTGAATTGTTTCAAAGTCCTATATATATTCTGAAAAAGCTAAAAAAATTCACGTGTGCTCGCTAATCCTTAGTAGTACCAATTTTTCGATTTTAGACCACGTTTAATGGGGGTATAAGAGACGAAGTAGCTAGTTTAAAATGGAAACAAGCTCAAAAATTGGATAAAATGAAACTTTCGTTTTGAAATTAGAAAAGCTTGTTTTGATTGATTCCCAATAAGTGAAAATTATTTGCTTTGAGGCTAAAGAATTTTTACAAATTGGACACATACTATGTGTGATCGGATGAGCTATAATCCATGTCAAATTGAATGAGTTTGTTTTCTAGCTGGTTGACTAAAGTCATTATTTGTGACACTGATCTGCGCGACGTATTTCTGTGAGTTAATATGTATTCACCATACAAATGTCTCGGACACGGAGGAATCTTTTATTCTTTAAATCCCCCTTCTGCCCTCGCTGTTTTGCCCTTACACGCACAACAATAGATTGAGAGAAAATGCCCGGGACGAGAAAGTCTTTTGGATATACCGGGTCGTGCTGTGATTTTTTTGCGCAGGGATAATGATGATGGTCTTCGCCGAAGTTGATTGCCATTTAATTTTTTAAAGTTTGCCTCGTAAATAAGTGATTAAAATTTTTGTATCGACAACACTTGTTTTTGGAGAAACCAAAAACTCGATTTTTAACCAAAAATTTGATTTTTTTTTCTCCAAAATTCTTTCTTGATGGCGTTCTTAGTTGGTTCAAAATCAATTTTTGGAAAAAATTGACTAGTATCCCCTCCCCCTTCATGCCATAGGTGTAAACAAAAATCTATGAAATTAATTCCATAACCTTTTAACATACATGTGGATGAGTAAATCCAAAAAATTCAAACATCAATAAATCAAATAGTCGTCATTCATCCAGCATGACATAAAAATTTCTCACTTCTTCCTTTCTAGACCGTTTTTTGCAACGATCCCATAGACCTCATCGTTCGCAATATTCTTTCTTGATTTAGGGCGCCATGGGTCGCGCGATCGGCTACTACAATAGACTTTCAGGCTAGTCGCGTACGCCGTGTGGCGAGCCCCCGAGTGGGAAGCACAACCCGAGCCGACCGACCGGACCATCCGACTTCCTTTCCCGGCGTTTGTTTAATTTAATTTATCTCGGCACCAACTTGTTTTTTTCTACCATTTACAGGTGTTCACTGACATGTAAAATTGGTTCCACCGCAATTCGGCGCTCTTCTTCAAATAAAAAACGAGAAAAGTCAATCTGGTATTTGATTAATTTTATTTAACTGGAGCAGCAATTCATTCTGCCCTTTCTTTCGGTAGGTTAATTAAGGAAAAAAAATTTCTGTGAAATTTGTTAAATAGCTTCAATTTAAAGGATTTTGCCCGCTTTCTAATTTTTGTGTTCATCTTATTTGTCGGGCGCTTCTTTTAATTCGTCTCCACACATTTTTTCTCTCATCGTTTTTGACTCAATTTAATTTTTGATGCTTTATTTGATTGTACAGGGTGTTTCAGGCTGCGCTTTAAACGTTTTAAACAGGTGGTCGAAACGCTAAACGCGGCGTTTCATCTCGACTTACAACTAAGTCGAGATGTTAAACGTTGTGTCTCGAATTCGTGAATCGAGTCGAGATGGCATCTCGATGGAAGCACAACATGCATCAAGAGTTTGTTGTAAAGAATAGAATTTTTGTAACGGAATTTAGATCAAGAATTTTCTGTTTTATATGTATTTTTCTCAACAAGGTTAAGTCCAATCGTTTCAGAAATGGCACCTATACAGGGGTTTTCATATGTGAGGAATCGATTGCGATCATTTTCAGAGCTTGAAAAATTTTCCTTGACCTTTTTTTGATTCTTGATCTAAATTCTTTTTAAAAAATTCTTAACGTAAATTCTTTAACCTATATTCTTGACACACATACTCTTTAAGACAACTCTTGATGCATGTTGTGCTTCCGTCCTCCCTTATGTTTTTTTGAATTTTTTTTTAAATTTGTCAAAAATCATAATGGTTCCCCATTATGCTTTTTCACCAAAAATGACCAAAATTTCCTATTTTGGTCATTTTTTAAATTTTTTTCACCAAAATTGTCTAATTTTTTTCCATTTCAACAAAAAATCCCAAAATTTGACATTTTTAAAATCAAAAATTAGTCATTTTCAGCACATTTTTTGAAAAAATAAGCATTTTTCAAAAATCTTCGCCTGCGGCACTGTTTAGATCAAGAATTGCGTTAACTCAAATTTTTGTCTTACCAACAAATTCGTGTTCAACACCGAAGCTCATCCATTAAAGATAGATCCATAATCTTGTGATTTTTAATGTTTTTTTAGTGAAAATTATAAAATTTAAAAAAAAGTAAAAAAATCTCATAAAAGTTTATTAAATCGACTAATATAAACTACTAGAACAATAAAATACTATTTTTTCAATCGCCCATTTAACTTTTCAACTTCAAACGAGCCAGACTGGACTCCAAACTTTCTACATCAGCTTTCACCATTCCATCTCAAAGATCCGAATACAAAATAGAGAGCCTACAAAATTCAATATTTCATGGATATAAAAGAAAATTAATCTTACAAATATCGCTCTCCATAACTGAACAAAACCGTGACAATCAATTTTCCTTCCATTTCTGGTCGACTAGCAACCTTTAAACAAGTCGTAACGTTAGCTCTACTCGAAATACCATAAAGAATGCCTTCTTCGACAGCTAGACGTTTTGCCATGGCCTAAAACTGATCAGATAAAGTCGACATACAGGGAATTTTACGATAGCTTCTTCACTAGAAACAGTAATAACACCTAGAAGACCAGTATCAAGAACTCCGGAAACAAAACATGCTCCAATACCTTAAATTTTATGAGATCCAGGTGGATTTCCACTAATTACAATTCTTGAGGTTCTACAGCAAAAAAGCTAAAAATTTTTATAAGCTTTTATTTTTGTTGTTGTTTTATAAGTATTTATGGTTTTTACAGGCTTTTATGGCTCTTATTGGTTTTTATTGTTTTTATAGACTTGCCTGACTTTATCAGTTTTTATGGTTTTTATAGCCATTTATAGTTTTTATATTTTTCAAATCCGCTTCAGCAAACTGTTCCATATATGGAACAATACAAAAAATGGTTTCAGAAATTTATGGTTGCATCCATTTAGTGCAAGCGATAGCTCAAACAGATCTCAAATAAAAATGGAAAATTTCTATATAACAATTTTGAGATCAAACAATTGTTTATGAGGATTAAATTGAGTTCGAAGTTTTGGAATTTGCCAAAATTTCAAACGAAGCATGGTAGAGCGATTAATTGAAAAAATGTTCAAATCAAGTCTAAAATATCTGATAATATGCTATTCTTGTAGATTACACCCACAAACCCCAGTAAGACACCAGAATTTTTGAAATATGAAGCGACCATAATTTTCTAGAGGCCATTTTTTGTGATTTTTGTCAATTTTGAAGCCACTCTAAAAAAGCAAGGTCGCTTTCAATTGAGAAATTCCAACGCCTATATTGGGGTTTATAGGGATCATAGGTCAGCAAGGTGGGGGGGGGAGGGGACCCCCGATGAGTGGTCCCCCACCAAAAAAACGACTTTTTTTTTTTTTAGTCTTCTGACACCCAATTTTTATCCACCTCATACATTCGGCAGGGTCTATGCGTGGTCCCCCTCAATTTTGGGTCCGTGAGTGCGTGGTCACCCTCAATTTTGGGCCTATGAGTGCGTGGTCCCCCCTCAATTTTGGGTCCGTGCGTGCGTGGGTCAGGGGGGAGGCTCCCCCCCCTTGCCGACCTATGATGAAATTGTAAGACAAAATTGTTTGGAAGCTGTTAAAGGGGAGGAGACAATTATGGCTTATTCTCTGAAAAAAAATTTTTTTGCCGAAACAGCCTATATAGGCCTAAAATCATGCGAAAAATCGATTGCGCTCATTCCCGAAGCGTGAAAATGCTTCCTTGACCCTGATTCAGGGAAAATGTAGATTTTTTCGACTTTTTTTATACTATTACTTGGTTTGGAAATTTTCCCTCTCTCAACCTTGCCTCGGTGGTGCAGTGACAAAGCAGCGGCTTATTGGTCACAAAGTTCGCAGGTTCGAATCCCGCGTGGAGTCAAATTTTTCGCATAAATTTTTTACTTTATGCAAAAATTTTTACTTTAAAAATTTCGCTCTAAGCGGGATTCGAACCCGCGAACTTTGTGCTCAATAAGCCGCTGCTTTGTCACTGCACCACCGAGGCAAGTTGCGAGAGGGAAAATTTCCAAACCAAGTAATAGTATAAAAAAAGTCGAAAAAATCTACATTTTCCTTGAATCAGGATCAAGGAAGCATTTTCACGCTTCGGGAATGCGCGCAATCGATTTTTTGCATGATTTTAGGTCTATATAGGCTGTTTCGGCAAAAAATTTTTTTCAGAGAATAAGCCATAATTGTTTCCCTCCCTTTAACACTCCACATGTCGATCATTTCAGCTTAAATCAAGACAGTTTTTCACGCTGAACATGATGCTGCAAAAATTTTTTGAAAAAAAACGGTAAAACAACTCATTTTTGAACAAAAAGAGTTGAGTTAACATAAGTTTTGGTGCACTTGAAATGCAAAAAATATCAAAAATGATCGTTTACAGGAATAATATGCCCATAACTCAGTCAGATTGTTACCAAACAGCCAAATCCAATATACCAAAATTTTCCTGGGATCCTGGGCTTGCAGCATTGTGTTCAATGTGAAAAACTGTCTTGATTTAAGCTGAAATGATCGACAATGTTAAAAATTTAAATTTGTTTATTTAGCATCTACTCAATGCAATTCCACTTATTTTACCAATATTTTGAAATACATTTTTCAAGAGGATTTTCCGGATGACAGACAGCAGTTTAATATATTCATTACAGATCAATACCCATTTTGTATACCATCTATAAGCTCACAGATCTTATCAATGAAAGTATGGTTCACATTTTAACAGTATACTAGTGATTTATAGTGTTTCAGCGAGAGAAAAAATAAAAGCGCTGCCCACATAGCTTGCCCCCAGTTAAGTAAGGCAACCATCCGATATGACAAGGGGAGGGCCACCCACGTGAAAAAGTTTCAAAAATTTTTCCTCTGAAAATGACCCCTCTAGGGGAAAAACATACGGGAAATTCGAATTTGACATTTTTGAAGCGAAAAAACGCTTCCTTCATTCAGGGAGGACTGTGTATTGAAGCGAAAAGTCGCAAAAATTGCCAGTTCACGTTGAAAAATTTGTATGACTGTGACAAAAATTGCTTTTTTAGAAACACTTTGACATGATAATAATAAACGATGGGACCTTAGGAAATCTTGAATTAGTTCTCAAAGAGGCTTGGACTTATATATTTCAAGATTGGAATTCAACAGATCGTGCCAATCATGTTGTTATGATTAACTCGAGTAACAACAACTTTGTGTTTGATGACGTATCCATCTGTAAACCTCAAATGGCTCCAGGTACGGGATCTTAGACAAATAAGGGTCTATAAAAAAATTACAAGGTGGCGCAAAATTTTCATTTTTGTGGGGCCCGGAATTTTTTCTTCTAACAAAATGACCCATCTAGGGATAACTTTATGCGGGGAATCCATTGAGCGTTTCATTTTTTGAAATCCTGTAAAAATACTTTCCTGACCCTGATTCAGGGGAAATGACCGTTTTTGCTTTAAAACTCAATTTTTACAAGGTCTTAGATTTCTTTTAGCCACCTACGCAACTAGTAAATCTAGTTTCTTCTTAAAATATTTGAAATATATAATTGGTTTTGGCGTGATTGTTCTGATTATTGCTTGCTTGATTATATCTTTATGTGTCTATGTTTGTGTTGTAAAATACAAAAATTCAAAGATGGAGAAAAGACTAGAAAAAGCGGAATTCGTGCAAAGTTTTAATCGCAAAGCTTCGTAAGTTTGAGATTCGGTTCACATAATAGTTTGAATGAACCAGCTCAGCCGGAAGAGTTGCCCATTTTATTGATATTTTGAAAATTGGAAAAATATCCATTTTTTCATTTTCTTTATAAATCAACAAAATGACAATTTTCCGTACTGACTGGTCTTTTTTTTTAAAGAGTAGTAATGGAAGAACGTCTTTATGCCTCATCTCGAGACTTGTTTCAAATTGGAGACAAAAAGCTTATGATTAATTTTGAATCAATTATTGGCAGAGGTGCTAGTGCTGTTGTCTACAGAGGTCTATCACTTTTTTAGTTACTTGATCCAAATGTTCATTTTAGGATTTTTACAAGGCCCATCTCCTCTAAACACACATTTCAAGTCGATCGAAACACAACGATTTCAAAATTGTGATGTTGCTATAAAAGTATTTTTTATAAAGCTTATGTGAAAAAAGGTTTGACAAAGACGATCAAAACCAATCATATAGCCCTTTTCGATCAGACTGAAGCTTTTTTATAGACTATAGAGCGATGGATAGAGAATCCAACCGTCCGATCTGGCAGGTTAGCAACGTTGAGACCGTCAGGTTTGGTCCAGCTATCTTTTTAATTTTCATGAAAATATATAACGATAAGCAAAATAAGTTCGACCTAGTAGAATTTTTGCCTTTTGTTATCAGCGTTGTGTGATAAATAGTTTGAGTTCAAGAACCGGGGTCAAAACTAGCTGTCTCCACATTGCTTAACTTGCCAGATCGGTTTCTCTATTCTCTATCCACTGCACTATGGTCTATAAAAAAAATTAAAAAACAGACGTTAATTAAATATATGTAGGTCCCTACAAACATGGATAGAGATGAATTCGAGCAGATCATTCGAGAAATCGATTCTCTAAAGCAAATTGGCTATCATCAATACATTATGAGTTTACTAGGATGGTATATGTACAATGATGTGCCATGTTTGGTGTTTGATGTGGCACAAAGGGACTTATTGAGTTTTGTGAGATCGTTGAGGGATAAGTAAGACAGTCTTAATGTAATTAATAAAATAAAGATCGGTTCCAGAAACACTCCGAGGGGGATGAGGGGGTCCGAGCGAGCTTCTGTGGTCCACTTGCGGGCCGCAGCACGCACCTCGTAGCCCGTTGAGGGGCCCGAGCGGGCTCCTGGATAGACAAGAACAGGATGGAACGATCGTTCAAACAACACATGAACGGAATGACAAGAATGGGACGACAATTGTGCTTGTAATTCCCTCCATCTTCCCGTTCTTTCCATTCCGTTATTGTGTATACCAGGCTCTCATAACCCGATGCTAGCTTCTGTCTCCCGACTTGCTCGGAGTGTTTCTGGAGCTATAGTTATACCGCTACTAGAATTATTTAGAGATGAACCACTACCTATGAAATTACTCTTATCAATACTTTGGCAAGTAGCAAGTGGAATGGCTTATGTTTCCTCTTTACAACTAGTACACAGGGACATAGCAGCAAGAAACATTTTACTGACTGTCGATTTTCGAGCCAAGGTCCAAATCCAGTGTTAGACATGATTTATCCCATTTTTAGATTAGTGATTTTGGACTTTGTTGTACCTGTGATGAGACATTTACCTATAGGGCTTCATTGAGTAAGAAGATGCCGATAAAATGGCTGGCTATAGAAGCGCTCGTTGATAGAATTTTCTCCGAGAAAAGTGATGTGTAAGCTCAACTGGTTTAGAATACAAACAAATAATGAAAACCGAAATTTTTAGATGGGCTTTTGGCGTTCTCTGTTATGAAGTTTTCAGTAAAGGTGTTACCCCATATAGCGCACTCACAAATCAAGAAATGATGGAGTTTTTACAATCGGGACAAAGATTGCCTAAGCCAGCGGAAACGCTGGATGAGATGTAAAAAATTTATAAAAATTTTCAATTTTCAGGAAGCGAAGTGAGGGTGGATCGTCCTTCCATCCCCCTCCTGCTCCTCTACATGGAGGAGGGATTTTGCCGACGCTTATGATTTTTTTAGATACGAAATCATGACTTCTTGTTGGTTAAAAGATTCTGAAGAAAGACCAAATTTTAGTCAACTTGTTGGACTTCTCCGTGTGATTCTTGAGAGACAAACCGAATCGTATGGCTATTTAGGATACGATCCTACACTAGAAGAAGAAGAAGAGGACAATGGAGACGAAAGTAGTGCTCTATGATAATAATAAAAATATTTTGTTCAAAAATGTGTACCTTGTATATATCTTTTTGGTTCCTTATTTTAGTCATGAGGTGGGGGGACAAGTGTGACCATGTCTTGGTTATATCATGATTGCTTATTCTACATCCATTTTTTTAACTGTCAGTTTTTATGTTATTATTTACACAAATTTTATTACTCGTATATACAGAAAAATTTTGTTACATAAAAATCACTATTTTTATATCATCATGTGAACACTGGCTCGGCGATTTGACGTTGCTCAAATTTTCGTTTGATGCGTAGAGAAAGTGAATCACCACTAAGATTGTCACTTGTCATAATATCACGCTTCTTACGCCTAAAAAGTAGGAATCCTTAAATATTAAACACGCTATGTGTTCTGTTTGTGCTATCTCAGGCTCCTTAAGTCCAATTCCGTCACAGCCTACACCAATCAATAGGGCTCGGTGAGAGAAGAAAAATGGCACCCTAATCATGGGGTACTCTTCAAGATAAATTTTTTAGCCCCTTATCATGTTTTAACGTAAGATTATAGTGCAATTTTCTCGGCCTTTAAGAAGTTACACTCATGGCCTAGTGTCTAAGACTTCATCTTATATATTGCTTGCAGGTTCGATTCCCAACAGAAATTGAATGTTTTTGCCCCTGCCAAACAAAATTAGAAATACATATATTTGAAGCTCGGCTGAAGGCCGAACTGTACTCGATGACGAGATCGTAGTACGGGTAATAAATACAACTTCTTTTCTGACGCGAAGCGCTCGTTTCCCCCCGTTCTTATAATTGTGATAAAAACTTACCCGCCGCAACATCCACATCCACAGCCACCTAAAAATAAAAATTTAAAAAAATGTAAAATATCTATGCTTTTTTTAGATTTGCTTAAAAAATTTGTTGAAAAGATGTTTTCAAGAATCTAGGATTTTTGGACAAAAAAGTAAAAATTTTAAAAAATTCAAAATTTTTATAAACTCCAATACGTAGCGCAAATCCTGGTTTGTGGGTTATATATATAATAGACCCCCTTGCCCCTCCTACTTGCCTATCCATACCTCCGAAGATGCAGCCTTCAGCCATGGCCAAGAATAGGAAAGAAATAAGCACTAAAGTAGTGAGCTTGGACATTGTTATAGAAAAGGTTTTGATACTATACGATTTGGTTACTTGGATTGGATACCTATCTAACTCTCCAACAACCTTCTTTATATACCTTTTTCCTTATCCTCTAAAATCCAGTTCAAACTTCCAATTTGCCAAATTATAACTCTTAAGTGATCGTTGGGTCATGTTTTTGAGTTGCTCATAGCCCGAGGACTAGATTTTTTTAGTGCTTTTAAGGCCATAGAAGCGTGTTCAATGGCCCAGATCTGGCCAAAGGATAAGTAAATAAGTACATCTTAAAACTATATTCACCGTGACATGGAGTTATTTAATTAAGAAGACTGGATTTTGAGTCACTTTCACCTATGTGAAGATGCGCAATTAGGATGCACTTTGGAGTATGTTATGATGAAAAACGAGGTGTTCATTTTATTACAAATGGGAGATAATTTATGAGAACTAGTTCCAGGTTTCTGTTGAGGAAAAGTGAAAATTGTTGAAGGTGTTTATTATATTTTTGAAGGAAATATGAAAATTTAGGGTTTTAAAACATGGCGGGGGAGGGGGGTAAGGAGAAGCAAAATCAAAAAAAGTTTCACAAATGTGATCAGAGAGAGTCAAATTGATGGATCATTTTTTGTTGCTAGAATCGAAATTTTAAAAACAAGTCATGCTTTTCGACTCAGCTTGACAATTTGTTCAAAGAGTTCAAAGAACAAATTTTTGCTATTTTTTCTGTCTCTTGAATTAATCATAGTTAGGAATCAGTCTATATCAAAAATGATGATAAAGGACTAGGAGTGTCAACTTGCTTTTTGTACCTATTTTTTTAATCTGCTTAGTTTTTGTACTAAAATTGGGGGAAATTCGAAATTTTAAAAACGAGTTATGCTATTCGACTCAGCTCGCCGAGACTGTAGAACGAATACCATAACATGGGGTTTCCATCCCGAGCCCATGGCCGAATGGCTAAAGTGACAGGTTTGCAGTTTGTAGGCTAGAGTTTGGACCTCGCTTCGAATTTAAAGTTGTCCAAATTCCATGAAAATTTTTACATATCTCTATTTTAGCCTCTAAGACACTGTGATGAAAAATTCATTTCTTTCTAAAACATGAAAAGATTCATTTTTCTGAAAAATTGAAAAAAATTCATCTTTTTCTGAAACATGAAAACATTCATTTTTTAAAATTAAAAAATTCATTTTTCTGAAAATTTGAAGTGATTTTTAAGTTTCATGAAATCTAACCTTACTATACATCCACAGGAAGCTGTTACTGACCCTGGGGGTTTTCGGGCACGAGAAATCAATTGGCGTAAGTCCCGAATTCCGAAAAAAATTTCATGACCCCCTATCGGGGTACCCCATGTTCGAAAACCCCCCAAGTACCAAAAATCAGCCAATTTGGAGAAAAATTTTTTTCTAGAAGCGTACTGAGCGTGTACCCCTTTTAAGGATTACTATTAGGTACAGCAAATTGCCCTACAACTTGTTTTTTGTTATATATTGTTATTTGTTATATAAATTAAAGTAATAAATAAAAAATTGACCTCCAGAAAAAAATGCCAGATAGGCTCACAAACTGGGGATCCTTATCAAAAATTTTCAACAGCGGTCGTACAGTTCGTTCGATAGGTCATCTAAGTTATGTAATAAAACTTGAAAAATTAGCAAAAAGTTAAACCTTCTTTTTCCCACTTATCAATCAATTTATCTCCTTTATTTTTTATAGAATTATCCGACTTTTTTCACCACTCTCATTTTCTCGAGACACGGATGCGATCAATCAAAAAGGCTCGAGATTCATTTTTTCTTGAAAATTTCTCCGAACGCACGAATGTTGACACATTTACGGGAGATAATTCATGGATACACTTTTTTTGACCGGTTTTTTATGCAGAAAAATAGGTTTCAAACCATTTTCTCGCTATAAGAAAGTCTTTAATCCTTATCATCAATCAAATCGAGCGGAGAAAACCGAATCATGCTGGAACAATATAAAAGTTGTGGAGGAACGCTTGTAAAATCAGTAGAATAGATCATTAGGGTGTCTACCGAGTGACCTTTTTATTTTTAAGACTAGCTTATAAAACCGCAATTTTCTGAGAGAAAATTTCTCCATAAGCCATTTTTTAGCTCGCAAAAGTCTATTTTTAAGCCTATTCATAAATTTTTAATTTTGAGACTGTTAATCAAAGTTAGACAAATTTGAACAAAATTCTAAAAAACATGTAACATCATTTTGAAAATATGTCACATGTTCCCATTATCATAATTTTTAATCGCTAATTTTATGTGATTACAGATTATAGTAGCATTATCATAATTTGTAATTGCTTTAATTTTCAATCAATGATTATGATAAAACTATCATAATTTGTAATCGCAGAAATTTAGCGATTACAAGTTATGATCATGGGAACATGTGACATGTTTTGAAAATATGTAATGTAAATGAAAAATTCATTTTTTTTGAAAATTGAAAAAAATTCAATTTTTCTGAAAAATGAAAAATTATTTTTTAAATTTTTAGAATTTTTGATTTTTACGTGTTTTTTTTTAAAATTGAACTCATAAAATTGACCGCCTTTTTCAGGATGTCCCTCAACAAAGCCACTGTAGGAGCCATTGGCTTCTCCGGAGTCACCCTCCTCGTCTGTCTCTTCGCTATCGCTAGCATCTACAATGAAGTTCAATCAATCTGGTCCGAGTTAGACACCGAAATGGACAGCTTCAAACTCCTAGCCGACGAGCTCTGGAAGGATATGGTACAAATGGGCGCTGGCACCCCATCCAACAGACAACGCCGTGAATCCTATGGTGGATATGGCGCCAGTGGACACCAACCAAGTGGACCTGGTGGTTATGGTGGCGGACCAAGTGGAGGACCAAGTGGTGGTGGCCCACCACAATTCACTGGCCCTGCTGGTGGTCCAAGTGGTGGATGTCCAAATGCTGGAGCTGGATGCTGCAGTAAGTGAAAAACTTATAAACAGTTAGAAAAAATAAAATTTAGATTGCAAGGCTGAGAATACTTGCCCAGAAGGTCCAGCTGGACCTGTTGGTTTAGTCGGTCTTGATGGACTTCCTGGCATCCCTGGTAAAGATGGTATTCCCGGTCAAGATGCTGAAAATATCCACAACGAGCCGGCTCAAGGCTGCTTCCAATGCCCAGCTGGACCTGTTGGCCCACCAGGTACTCCCGGAAGACCTGGTCTTAGAGGTATGCGTGGACCAAGAGGCCTTCCCGGTAGTCCTGGACGAGATGGCTTCCCTGGTGCTCCTGGAGACATGGGCAACACTGGACCAGCAGGAAAGGATGGAGAACGTGGACCAGCTGGAGAGAAAGGAAAAGATGCTGAACAGCCAACTTCTCGTCACGGACATCGTGGTCTTCCTGGAGATCAAGGACCACAAGGACCCGAAGGGTAAGGAAAAAAATTCAATTTCTCAAATTTAACTTTTTTTTAGCGAGCACGGCAAAGCTGGACCTCCTGGCGCACCCGGACCAGCAGGAGAACCCGGACCACAAGGTCCCATTGGTCAACCAGGTATCGATGGTGAAGAAGGCTGCAAGGGAGAGGAAGGCAAACACGGAGATGATGCCGCCTACTGCCCATGCCCCAAACGTGGCCGTCACCGCGGTATTGGAGGCGGTAGTTTCGGTGGTGCTGGTGGCGCTGGAGGCGCTGGTGGCGCCGGTGGCGTACATGGTGGAGCCGCTGGTGATGCTGGTGGTTTCGGAGGCAGTGGTGGATCTGGAGGTCTCGGTGGTGGTGTTTCTCCTGGCGGTGGCCGAGGTGGATACCGTCGTACCTTGAAGATTTAAGAAAGACGATGTGATCAAGAAAACTTATTTATTATGAACTTTTTCGAAAAAGTTCGTTGTCAAAAATTACAATAAACGTAAATATTGCTTTAGTACATGGCATAAAAATTTGAAAAAAAGTGAAGAGTATACAAAAGTAGTAGTTGCATATCCAAGCATCAAAAATTGAAAAAAAATCAATTTTTTAAAAAAGTTTCTAGATACACAACTAACAAAAGACAGAGCAAAATGATGTACAGTCAAACCCCTTTAAGCGGACCCCCCCCCCGGGAGGGGGTTCGCTTAAAAGATCTTAGGAGGGGGTCCGCTTATACGGGGTTTTAAATAAAAATTATGATATTTTTCAATATCATAATCTGTAATTAATAATTTTATGTGATTTCA